>JAQZBX010026539.1:0-28883 GCA_029593785.1 Cabassous unicinctus | reverse complement strand
ATAATAGTATTAATTATTGTGACTGTTATTGGTATCTCATCAGTGTTGTGCACAATCCCCAGCAATGGGCATAATTCTATAACTTTCTTGCTTACTCAGAGAGTTGGAATGCATGTGAACAAGGAAAACTTTGGAGACCCTTGTTGTCAGTCGAGAATGTGGCAATGTCCCTGAAGAGTGAAAGGAAAGCTTCACCCTCCCTAAATCTGGGCAGGAAGTTTCAGGGAAGCTTGGTCCCAGACAACTAAGAATAGAAACATGAAAGGAGAATGCATTTTAATTTACATTCTTTTCCCTACTTAAACAAGGTCCTGTCACCCCCTTGCTTAAAACCTTCACTGGCTTTTCGTCGCCCTGATGTAAAATCCAACCCTGTGCTCCTCAGCCCGTCAGATCCCTGGCCCCTGCTCACTTCTTCAGCTCATCTCCTGCCCTCTGCCCTCACCCACTCACTCCAACAGTTATCTGCTTTGTGTTTTCTTGAGCACACCACGTTCTTCCCACCCTGGGGCCTTTGTACTTGCTGTTACCTCTCTCTGTTGCCTCTTTTCACCTCTTCATTTCCTTCAGGACTCGACTCTCATGTCACCTCCTCAGAGACGCCTTCCCTACCACCTGATCCATATCAGGTCTCTTTCCCTCTCCAGTTGTCTCTGTCACTTCACCCTGTTGCTTTCCTTCCTAGAACCTTCTTAGTCTGGCATTCTCTTGTTTATTGGATAACTTATTTCTTAACTCTCTTCTCTGGATCGTAGCTATATCCTCAGTACCTGGCAGAGGGCCTGGCCCATAGAATGCACTCAGCAAGTATCTGTTAACTGACTAGAAGAGTAAACGGCTCTCTCCCAATCACATTATAGTATCAGGAATCCCAAAGGGACTCTTCTTATGCTGAGCAGAGTGCCATGAACACAGCATGTGCACTGGAAAAGCTAAGAGGCATCTGATGACTCATTCAAGGAAAAATATGGGATACGGATGAGGGAGGTTCAAGAGGAAAATGGCCGAGCCCGTGTAGCTGGGATTTAGGAAGAGGCTCCAAGAGGTGTAAATGAGGACACTGGGTTAAGTTTTGCTGTATGGTATATGATGTAATGCCCTCTACCATTCTCTACAAAAACTACCAGGCTTTTAAAGTTAGGTTGTTCTGTTTTTTCAAATGTAACAGTGTGCTGAGCCTGCCTCAGGTTTGCTATGGGGGCACAGAGGTGTGGCTCCGCCAGCCTCATTCTGACCCCAGGGAGCCCTGCAGTGCTTTTGGGTAATGACAGTGTTTGGTTTTGCCCACAGGTGTCAGACAGCGGCAGCCCTCCCCTCTCCTCTTTGACATCTGTCAGAGTTCATGTCACAGAGCAGAGCCACTACCCACCCTCTGCCCTCCCACTGGACATCTTCATCACCATCGGGGAGGAGGAGTTCCAGGGTGGCATGGTGGGCAAAATCCATGCTACAGACCGAGACCCCCAGGACACACTGACCTACAGCCTGTCAGGAGAGGAGAGCCCGGGCAGGCGCTTCTCAGTGGGGGCCCTGGATGGCAAGATTATCGCTGCCCAGGGACTGCCTCCTGGCCGCTACACATTTAATGTCACCGTCAGCGATGGAACCTTCACCTCCACTGCTGGGGTCCATGTCCATGTGTGGCATGTGGGGCGGGAGGCTCTGCAGCAGGCCATTTGGGTGGGCTTTCACCAGCTCACCCCAGAGGAGCTGGTCAGTGACCACTGGCGAAACCTGCAGAGGTTTCTCAGCCATAAACTGGACATCAAACGAGCCAACATCCACTTGGCCAGCCTTCAGCCAGCTGAGGCCATGCCTGGTGTGGACATGCTCCTAGTCTTTGAAGGGCATTCTGGAACCTTCCACAAGCTCCAAGAACTGGCTTCCATCATCACCCACTCCGCCAAGGGGATGGAGCACTCGGTAGGAATTCAGATGAGGTCAGCCATGTCCGTGGTACCCTGCCAGGGCCCAAGCTGCCAGGCTCAGCTCTGCCAAGAGACAGTGCACCTGGACCCCAATGTTGGGCCCACGTACAGCACAGCCAGGCTCAGCATCCTAACCCCACGGCACCGCCTGGAGAAGACCTGCTCCTGCAATGGTGAGGAATGGGTCTTCCCCAGGGACAAGCAGCACTGTTGGGCTCGAGGGATGGAGGTCCCAGGGAGGCTCCATGGGATAGTTAGAGGGAAGTTATAACAAGGCTAGAGGCCACAGGTATCAGACCTTCGTGAGACAAGCACTGGCCCCAGAAAACCTATTGTGAAAGAACACAATATATTTGTATTATTTCTGTGTTATTTTGTGTGTTTTCCTGGCCCCTTTGAGGAGTTTTGAAAATAACATTACGAATATAAGAGGCAGTTTAGCATTGTGGCCAAGAGCATAGGCTCTGGCATCAGACTCGCTGGGTTCAAGTCCCAGCTCTACCCTTTCCTACCTATATGACCTTAGAAAATTACTTAATCTCTCTGTGCCTTTGAGCTGTTGTGGAGTATTTGACTATTTGAGTATTAAATATCGAGCACTTGCTTGGAACAGTGCCCCACCCGTGGAAAGTGCTCAATAAATGTGGATTACTATTATTACTATTACTATAACCTGGTTGTTAGAAACTCAGGATTTAGACTCAGCTCAAGTTCAGACCTTGGGTGGGTTATTAAAATTCCCTGTGCTTCAGTTTATCATCTATAAAATAGGGAAAGTAGCAACATCTGCCTTCTAGCGTTGGTTTGAGGAGTAAATTACATAATGTATATAAAATGCACTTATATAAGCCTGTAATGGATACAAAAGCACTGGTGCCTAAAGAGCGCTTGATTGGCGATGGCTGCCTTTTCACCTGGGAACAGCCTTGCCATTAAGGACCATGCTGAGTGCCAGGTTCTGTGAGTCTGCCATCTACACTTCTCCTCACCACACCCCTACGGTGGTCATTAGCCCCATCTACAGCTGAAATTGAGGTATGGGGATTGTATTGCGTTGCCTGAGACTGTGCAGCCTCCAATGAAAGGCTGGTTATTCAAAGCCCAGTAAGTCCCGCTGTAAAGCCTGAGTTCTTTACCAAGCTCTGCAGGAACTCAACTTTCTGACAATCTCATCCCAGACTGCCTGGCATCAAGACCAAGGCGCTGGGCCAGCCAAGAGCATTGGCAGCAGAAAATGGCATGGCCTTCCTCTCGCCATCGTTCTCTGCAGGCCTGGGCCTACCCTTTAGGGAAATGCTTTCTCCTGGGGCCATTGGGTTGAGGCTGCTCCTGGGAGCTGTTCTTTCGGGAGGCCTCCCCTCCTCTGTGTCTCTTGCCTCAGGGTCTGCTGCAGGGAAAGCCACGATGGCTGAAGACTCTCTCTTGAACACCTTGGCATGAGACAGCAGAGAGTCTAAAATAACAGCACATACAAGATCACCTGGGAAATCTGTTGTTTTTGTTTTTAATGAAGCTTTAGATTATCTAAATGTTACATAAAAAATATAGGGGA
Source organism: Cabassous unicinctus (assembly GCA_029593785.1). Classification (NCBI taxonomy): domain Eukaryota; kingdom Metazoa; phylum Chordata; class Mammalia; order Cingulata; family Chlamyphoridae; genus Cabassous; species Cabassous unicinctus. The sequence goes on along the minus strand of JAQZBX010026539.1, from coordinate 25,403 downwards.
TTCCCATATGCCCCTCACCCCCCCACACACCAACAGCATCCCTCATTAGTTTGGTACATTTGCCCCAGTTGATGAACACATTTTGAAGCACTGCTACCAACGATTTACACTATAGTTTACACTCTGTCCCACACAATTTTGTAGATTATGACAAAATACATAATGGCCTGTATCTGTCATTGCAATTTGTTTTTAAAGATCCCTGCTCCTGGGTATCACCCCCCAGAGTTTCTTATTAAGAAGTCTTGGGGTGCACCCTGGAAGTAGCATTTTTAACCAGCATTCTGGGCAATTCTGGAGCAGGTGGTCCAAGGGCTTCACTTTGAGAAATACTAGATAGGCACACCAATCACCAGAATCACTTGGGAAACTTGAAAAAAAAAAAAAACATTTCAGTGAAATATGACATACAGAAAAGGAATTCATGTTTCGTAAGTGTACAGCTCAATAAATTTTCAGACTGGACACACTCGTGTACCCAGGACCCAGACCAAGGATCAGCATCTCAGAAGCCTCCCTGAGCTCCCTTCCATTCACTCTGCTCAACCAGGGGCAGATTTTTAAAATACAGATTCCCAGATGCCACCAAAGCCACTGAATCAGACTCTCTGAGGGTCTGGGATTCTGCATTCTCTCTAGCTGATTCAGATATTTCATCATATTTGGAAATTCCTGCTCTAGATCATCTTCAATGTCCCATATGATAATGGCATACTACAACAGAATAGCTAAGGTCGGAGAAATTTGGACTTATGGTATGATAGAATCTCAGGTTTTAGAATCTCAGATTCTTGGAATCCTTTGTGTCTCAGACATTCTGGTTCTTTCTTCTCCTCTTGGCCTCTGTTCCTGCTATTCAACAATTCCGCTTCCCTAAGTATTTGGGGCCTGTACCACTCATCCCTTCACCTCACACCTGATAAGCTTATACACAATAAGGTTTTAAGTATTTAATAGCCAAACTCGCTTCTGAGAAGTTTGGAGTTTTAAAAATCTGGGGAGGACAGCACTTGATACAACACAGCATTTTCCAAAGGGGCTTCTGCAGAATGCTATTTCCAAGGGCTATGAATACATGACCCATGTGAGAGGGTCCTATGGTCAAGAAGATTGAGACTCCTTAGTATCTAACTGTGCATTGGCAATGGCTAAGGGGCATTAAAGATTCAGGACTTTCCAGAATTTTTGACTACACATTCTAACACTGTCCCCTTTCTTTATCACAGTGTTTCTTAACTTCTCAGCAGCATTTCATTTGGGTAGTGCTCACCCAAATAATTACACTTCTAATGATGAAGGAGAGATATTGAGGTAAAAAATCCTTAATGTTTTCATGAAATCACACATATTTGCAAAATAATCTCCAACTCAACTTTCTCCTTCTACAAATGATGTCAGAAATAACATGGAAATTATATGCGATAAAAAATTTCATTTCCACAAATTTAGTTGATTACATTTCTGGCTCGATTCCTGCTTTCTTAGTGACTTGAGCTCAGAGTCCTTGAGGCCAAAGGAAGATGTGTGGGGTGGTGGCCCTGTCTACTTGTGTAACCCCAGCCCAGTTCCTTTGCCTATAAAGTGGGGCCAGTGACCCTGCTTGCCACCCAAGGACTGAATGAGACAAAGTCAGTTCAAGAGCTCTGTGGGGACCACTTCATGTGAGGTGACAATTCTGGTTGCTTTCGCAGGTACTGCCACAAGGTTCAGTGGTCAGAGCTATGTGCGTTACAGTCCCCCAAATGCTCAGAACTGGCATGTTCATTTCCGTCTGAAAACCCTCCAGCCACAAGCCATTCTTCTGTTTGCCAATGACACAGCATCAACCTTCCTGAAGGTAAGGGACTGAGAGATTTCATGGGGGTGCATGGCAGGCTGGGAAGGTGACAGGAGCAAAGCGGCCAATTTCTGGTTTTCAGGTATGTTGGGAACAGGACACAGGACTTCCAATACTGGATTGATACAGCCAACCCACCTGAGAGAGAGCAGACTTTGGCAGTCAGAATTTAATTCAGTCAACAAATATTTACTGAGCACTTACTATGGGAGCAGATCATGTAGAGCTTTATAGGCCATTGTAAGGACTTTGGCTTTTATTCTGAGCAAAATTGAGGGCACTAGAAGGTTTTGAGCAGAGAAGTAACATGGTCTGACATTCAAAAGGATCATCATATCTATTGTGTTGACAATAGACGTTAGAGGAGCAAGGAGAGCAGCAGATAGACCCCGGCAGGAGGCTGGTGCAGTAATGCAGGTGAGTTTAGACCAGGGTGATCTCAGTGAGACTGGAAGAAGGGGTCAGATTCTGGATGGACTGCGAAGATAAAGCCATCAGGATTTCCCTACAGTCCTGAACTAGGGATGGAAAGAAAGAGGAGCCAGGGAGGCTCTGTCAACTGCCCTGAGGGAGGATATAGGTGGAGTAGGTTTGGAGGGAAGATCAGGAGTTCACCTTCGGACAGGTAAGGTTCAGATGCTCATTAGACCTCCACCTGGAGCAGGATAAGCAGGTCAAGAGTTTGTGAGAGGAGCTTGGGCTGGAGACAGGGATTTGGGAATTTTCAGCATATAAATAGTATCTAAGGCCCTGAGGCTGGATGAGATCACCAACGGGTCTAGAAATTTCACCCAGAGAAAACTCTACTTAGCCCGGAGTGACCAGAAAAATATATGGCCACAAGCAGTCCTGCTTCTTGGAGTTGGAGGAACTGAAATGTTCTAATCCAGTGGTTGTCAAACTTTCTTGTTTCAGGAATTTTTATACTTTTTTTTTCATTTTAAAAATTTATTGACATATATCGTTCATACATGAATATACATAAACAATAAGTGTATAGTAAAAGTTGTGAATTTACAAAACAAAGATGTGTAACATCATACAGGTCTCCCATACATCACCCCACCACAAATACCTTGCATTGTTGTGAAACATTTGTAACAAATTATGAAAGAGCATCATCAAATTATTACTAACTATAGTCCATATCTTATATTTGGTGTATTTTTCCTCCAACCCACCCTATTATATTTTTGTTCATAAACCATATAATTTATCAAAAGTTTACAATCAATGGCATTTGGTATAATCACCGAGTTGCACATTCATCACTTCAATCAATATTAAAGCATTTTCATTACTCTAAAAGAAAAAAAAGAAAAACAACAAAAAACAAACCAACATACCCATATGTTAGCACTACTAATTGCAAATCCTATGATGTGCTTTCACCATTTCTATTCATTTCCAAACATTTACCAATTGTAAATTTTTACAAATTTTTACTAATTCTGCACAGATTAAACCTCAGCTTTCCATGTTCTAACCATGTTCTATTCTCTGGTGACTTATATTCTAGCTATTAACTTCATGAGTTTTCTCACTATATTTAGTTCATAATAGCAAAATCATACAGTATTTGCCCTTTGGGCCTGGCTTGCTTCACTCAACATAATGTCCTCCAGGTTCATTCACGTTGTCATATGCTTTATGACTTCATTTCTTCTTACAGCTGCATAATATTCCATCGTGTGACTTCATTTCTTCATACAGCTGAATAATATTCCATCGTGTGTATATACCACAGTTTATCCATTCGTCAGTCGGTGGACACCTGGGTTGTTTCCATCTTTTGGCAATTGTGAATAATGTCATGATGAACATCGGTGTGCAGATGTCTGTGTCACTGCTCTCAGTTCTTCTGGGTATATACCTAGTAGTGGTATTGCCGAGTCACATGGTAGATTTATATCTAACTTCCTTAGGAACTGCCAAACAGACTCCCACAGTGGTTGTACCATTCTACATTCCCACCAGCAGTGAATAAGCATTCCTTTTTCTCCACATCTTCTCCAACACTTGGTAGTTTTCTCTTTTGTTAATAGTGGCCATTCTAGTAGGTGTGAAATAGTATCTCATTGCAGCTTTTTTTTTTCCCCCGAAGAGGGTGCACTGTTCCTGGAGGTACTACAGTACCAGGTCGATGTGTGCAGTGGATGGAGCAAGTCCCTATTCCAACTCCCAGCTCCAAAAATACATTTAATATATTGTCCTCGGATAGAGGATGTATCAGGTATTAAACTGATAAGAACAGATACTGCACTTGATCTTAGCCAAAAGGCTGAGAAGCGATCTCATTGCAGCTTTGATTTTGATTTGCATTTCCCTAATAGCCATTGGTGTTGAACCTTTTTCATGTTTTTGTTTGTTTGTTTGTTTTTGCCATTTGTATTTCTTTAGAAAAATGTCTATTCAATTTTTTTAGATCGGGTCATTTGTCATTTTAGTGTTGAGTTGTAGGATCTCTTTATATATATCATGGATATTAGACCCTTGTCAGATGTGTGATTTCCAAATATTTTCTCCCATTGAGTAGGCTGCCTTTTTACCCTCTTCATCTCTTTGAGGTACAGAAGCATTTAATTTTAAGAAGTTCGATTTATCTGTTTTCCTTGCCTAGTGAAGATTTTTGATGACTATTCAATCTCTTTGCTTGTGATTGGTTTGTTGAGTTCCTGTATTTCTTGTAGAGTCAATGTAGGTTGTTTGTGCATTTCTAGGAATTTATCCATTTCATCTAGGTTGTCTAATTTGTTGGCATGCAATTTCTCATAATATCCTCTATGATCTTTATTTCTGTGGGGTCAGTCATAATGTACCCCTTCGTTTCCTGATTTTATATATTTGCATCTTCTCTTTTTTTGTCAGTCTTGTTAAGGGTTTGTGGATTTTATTGATTTTCTCAAAGAAACATGTTTTGTTGATTTTCTCTACTGTTTTTCTGTTCTCATTCTTATTTATTTCTGCTCTAATCTTTATTTATTTATTTCTGCTTGCTTTGGGATTGTTTTGCTATTCTTTTTCTCATTTTTCTAGTGTTCAATTAGATCTTTTAGTTTTTTCTTCTTTTATAATTTTGGCATTTAAGAATATACATTTCCCTCTCAGCACTGCCTTCACCATATCCCATAAGGTTTGATAAGTTGTGTTCTCATTTTCATTTATCTCGAGAGATCTATTAATTTCTCTTGCAATTTCTTCTTTGACCCACTGATTGTTTAGGGATGTACTATTTAACCTCCATATATTTGCAAAATTTCCCCTTTTCTGCCTATTATTGATTTGCAGCCTCATTTCATTATGATCAGAAAAGGTGCTTTGTATAATTTCAATCTTGTGTGGCCCAGCATGTGGTCTATCCTGGAGAAAGATCCATGAGCACTTTAGAATAATATATAACCTTCTGATTTGGGGTGCAATGTTCTATATATGTCTTTTAGGTCTAGTTTGTTTATCATATGTTCAAGTTCTCTGTTTCCTTGTTGATATTCTGTGTAGCTGTTCTATCTGTTGATGTGAATGGCATGTTGAAGTCTCAAACTATTATTGTAGAGACATCTATTTTTCCCTTCAGTTTTGCCAGAGTTTGCCTCATGTATTTTGGGGCACTCTGGTTAGGTGTATAGATATTTAGGACTGTTACTCCTTCCTGGTGGATTGTCCCTTTTATTTATTTATTTTTTATTTTTTATTTTTTCAAAGATTTATTTATTTTTATTTATCCCCCCCCTTGCTGCTTGAGCTGCCATGTCCATTCGCTGCGTGTCCTCTCCATGTCCGCCCGTCTCCCCCTTGCTGTGAGGTCCTGCCGCATCAGCCCAGGGCGCCGCGCGAGCCAGCCTGCCCTCACAAGGAGGCGCCGGGAAGCGAACCCGGGCCTCCCATATGGCAAACGGGGGCTCCATCCACTGAGCCACACCCGCTTCCCTGTCCCTTTTATTAATACATAATGGCCTTCTGCATTTCTGATGACTTTTTTTTGCATTTAAAGTTTGTTTTGTCTGACACCAGTATAGCTACCCCTGCTCTCTTGGTTACTATTTGCATGAAATAGTCTTTTTGCAACCTTTCACTTTCAGTCTGTTTGCATCCTTGGTCTAAGGTGAGTCTCCTGCAGACAGCATATGGATGGCTCATGTTTTCTTATCCATTCTGTCAGACTATGTCTTTTGATTGGGGAGTTTAATCCATTAGCATTCAATTTATTACTGTAAAAGGCATTAATTACTTCAGCCATTTTATCCTTTGGCTTTCACATACCATTTCTAATTTTTGTCCATCTTTTTACCATTTTGGTTACTCTTTTGCTAGTCTTCACTTCTATACTCTCCTCCAAGACACTCTTTCATCTCTTTTCTTTTTTGTCTGCAGAACTCCCTTTAGTGTTTCCTGAAGAGCTAGATTCTTATTAACTCTCTTAATTTCTGGTTATCTGTTAATATTTTAAATTCACTATCACATTTGAAGGACAATTTTGTTGGATAAAGAAATCTTGGCTAGCAGTTTTTTTCTTCCAGTACCTTAATTATATTATACCACTGCTTTCTTGCTTCCATGGTTTCTGAAGAGAAACCACACTAAGTCTTATTGTACTTCTCTTGTATGAGATCTTTTGCTTTTCCCTTGCTGCTTTCAGAATTTTTTCTTTATCTTTGGCATTTGGTTTTCTGAATATTATGTGCCTGGGGGTAGTTCTATTTGGATTTATTCTCATTGGAGTACCCTGTGCTTCCTGGACATGTATATTCATGTCTTTCATGAGAGTTGGGAAATTTTCAGCCATTATTTCCTCAAATACTCTTTCTGCCCCATTTCCCTTCTTGTTTCCTTCTGGAACTCCCATGACATGTATGTTGGTGTACTTTGTGCTAGCATTGAACTCCATGAGCCCCTGCTCAATTTTTCCATTCTTTTCTCCCTCTGTTCATCTCTCTTTTCAATTTCAGTTATTCTTTCCTCTGTGTTGCTGATTCTTTCTTCCATGATTGTAAATATGCTGTCATGTTCCTGTATTGTATTTTTAATCTCACTTATTGTGTCTTTCATTCTCATAAGCTCTGTTATATTTTTATCCAAGATTTCAAATTTTTCTTTGTGCTCACTCAGTGTTTTCTTAATGTCTTTTATTTCTTTAGCCATATTGTCCTTTAACTCCATGATTTGATTTAGGAGATTTGTATGAACCTCATGATTAGCTGTTTTAAGTCCTGTATCTCTTCTGGAGCTTTAGCCTGAGTCATATTTTCCTTTTTCTTGGTATGGCTTGTAATTTTTTGCTGATGTCTAGGCATCTGATTCTGATGCTGCATTTATTCTGATGTTCAGTTTCTCTTGCATAGGGATTTACTGTTAAGTGGCTGTGTGCTACCAGTGTTTTTTGACTCTTGGTTCAACTTGTTCTAGATATTTAGGATTGCCCCTGTTTAACTGCTCAAAGCAGGGCTAAGGATCCAGTAATGGGGTGTGGGCCAATTTCCAAGGGCCTTGGAGAGGGAGGCAGTAAAGGTACCTTCTTGCCTCTTTTGTTTATTTATAATTTTTTCCCTTTTCGTGCACTTTTCTGGTCTGGCCAGCAGATGGTGCTCTTTGACAGACATCTTTGCTCAGACTCCAGGTCCTAGGGGGAATGTATTTAGTGTAACACCGTGAGCAGGTGGGTGGTACAGAAGCAATGTCCTCACGGCTGGTCAAGCCTCAAAAAATTTTTTTCACAGAAGCTGTTCTCCTCCCTTGGCCAACCGCATCCTCTTTCCCCCTACCTCCTTAGCAACGAGCCCAGGGCAGTAGGGTGGATGTTTGAGAAGGCATATTATATTTCGTTCCCTGCCAGCTCTCAGTGCAAATAATGTCACAGCCCCACCTGGCCTGAAAGTGTGTGACTCCTCCAATGCAGCTGACCAAGTTTGCTGGCCAAAATCTGAATTTGCTGTAGGCTGTGTCCCTCCCTCTCTCCTTTCTTAAGGAAAAGGACCTTGGCAGCCTCCTCAGTCCACAGCCACTGCATTCCACACCACTGCAGTCTGCATATTGCTGTTTGCTCTGAAGGTGGGGGGATGGGTGCCTGCTGCTGCTTCTGCAGCTCTACTCATGGGATTTTTCAGCCAGCTGCGACTTCTATCTCTTCTGGATGGTGTCTCACCTTCCCCTGGTGTCCTGAGCCCCAGAACAGCCCTCCAGACAGTCTCTGCCCATCCTCTAGCTATTTTTTCTGGGAGAGAAGTGATCCCTCTGCCTCTCTAATCCTCCATCTTCCTGCATGTCACAACCTGGCTGGGACAGCACATTGGTGGGAAAGGCCAGGAATTTTTACACTTTTAACAACTATTGAGGATCCCAGAGAAGTTTTATTTATGTCTATTATAATTATTGACATTTTCAGAATTAGAAATTAAAACTGAGAAATTTAAAAATATTTGTTATTTATTCATTTAAAAATAATGAGAACCCCATTACATAACAAAAAATATATATTTATGAACAATAATTACATTTTCCAAAACAAACAAAAAACTAGTGAGAAGAGTGGTATTGCTTTATGTTATTGCAAATGTCTGTCTGGCTTAATAGAAGACAGCTGGTTTCTCATAGCTACTTTTGCATTCAATCTGCTATGATAGCAAACACCTGGAAAACTCCACTGTGTACTTGTGAGAAAATGAGAGTAAAATAGGCAAATAATGTCTTAGGATTATTATGAAAATAGTTTTCCTTCATGGATCTCCTGAAAAGGCTTCAGGGACCCACCTGAGAACTGCTGTTCTAATTTGTTCTTGAGGAAGAGTAAAGGGATAGGGGGGTTGGGTCTTTTGCATCTTTGATGTCAGTGTTCAGGAGTGTAGAACACTGGAGAGGTCTGTGGAGGAGAATCCAAAAGACAGGGTCTTGATCAGCAAGGCATCTCTGGGCTTCAGTTTCCTCTTCTATGAAATGGGCATATCGTTCCTGCCCAGACTATCCCATGGAGTGTGGTGAAGTCAAATGAGACCATACACAGAAGAGCACATTGGGTGCTTTTATGCTCTACAAATGCAGTATCTAAAACAGCCTTGGGGAGCGGATGTGGCTCAAGTGGTTGAGCACCTACTTCCCACATGGGAGGTCCCGGGTTCAATCTCCAGCCCCAGTACCTCAAAAAAAAAAAAGTAAAACAGCCTTGAAAATCACCAGACACTACCTCTTCCACCCATGAAAACACAACCCATGTTCTTGAAATAGCAGCCCATTTGCAGGGCTTTTTACAAGGGCTTCTTGGTTTTGCTGATGGTTGTCTGGGTTTTTCTCTGCAGCTAGCCAATGGAGTGCCCCAGCTGGAATACCGCTGCCCAGGTGGTTTCTATGGAAACCTTTCCTCCCAGCGCCCTGTGAATGACCAGGAGTGGCACTCCATCCTGGTGGAGGAGACGGCCACATCCATTAGCCTGTTGGTTGACAGTGGGGGCAATGCCTCCCTCATCCTCCCAGAGAACTGCCGGAGTCTGAAGCCTGAAAGAAACCTCTTGCTGGGCGGCCTTGTCCTCTCGCATTCTTCCCCAAGTGTCTCCCAGGGCTTCAAAGGCTGCCTGGACGCTGTCGTTGTCAATGGAGAGGCACTGGAGCTGCTGGTCCATGGCAGGAAAGTGGCAGGCTTGCTGGAGAAGCGGGCCCTCAGCCAGTGCTGCCTCCACAATGATGACTGCAGCCAGAAGCCATGCCTCAACGGTGGGAAGTGCTCACAGACCCATGGGACAGGTGAGGGCTGGGGCAGGGGCTGGCCCCAAGGTTTATCCCACAGGCTTCAGGGAGACTCTCAAGCTGAAGGAGCAATCAGCAATCATGTACTGCTGTAGAGTTTACAAAACCTAATCCTTCACCACAGCCCGGAGGGAGTGAGGGGAGAGAGCCATAAATAGCTCCATTTTATAGCTCAGGAAGCTGTGTAAGGAATGCCTGGAAAGGTGAAGGAACTTGCCCAGGGTCACATGGCTTTTAAGTGGGTACAGATCTTGGTGGAGAACTTCTGCCTCTTGATTCTGAATTTCCCTCTCTTTTCTCTCACTGTCTTGTGGGTAATGGGCTGGGATCTGTGAGGTTTACACTAGGAGGAGCCAAGAGACTTTCTTCTCCCTCATCAAGAACTATCGTTCTACTTTTTATTGTATTGTATTGTATTGTATTGTATTGTATTGTATTGTATTTTGGATGGGAGAGGGACATGAATGGGAACCTCAGGTATAGAGTCTGGATTTAATGGCACACTTTAAGTCATCACTGGCCCATGCAAACCCTCTCTCTCTCATTCCATTTTTAACCCCACTCTCTTCCCTCAACCCTAAAGGCAAACATTTAAAGTTTTTAAATGAGTTCTTGCAAAATATATTACTGTTTTTCACATGTTTGAATATTTTTTTTTATACTTTTAAAATTAGAGAAATAGGTTTATAGAAAAATCATGTAAAAAATACATTTCCAGTATCCCCCTATTCACATGCTTGAATTTTTAATTTATGTAATTGGCATATAATTTTTTTACACCTTCACTCAGCAACATATTTTTAAAGTCCATCTATCCTGTCATGAGTCCATCTTATGCATTGTTTTCAATTGCAGCTCAATACTCCGTGGTGCATGCACGCACCCACATTTTCCCTCTTACTCTTCCAGCAATAGACATCTTGGTGGCTTCAAACTCCTACCTCCATCAACAACACCGCAGTGGACATTCTCGTACATATCCCCTTGTGAACCTGTGTGAGAATTTCCTCCACACACACACACACCACCCAGGGATAGAATTCACATACCAGGGTATCCAAATAATTCAACTACATAGGGCCAAGCCAAATTGTTCTCCAGCATTGCTGCACCAGTCTCCACTCCCACCAGCAGGGCATGAGGTTCCTGCATGCCCCCATCCTGTCAACACTTCATATTATGCCTTTTTCTAATTTTTGTCAGGCTAACAGTATTGTCATTTCTACCTCCAAAATACCCTCTCTCAGTTCCCACTGCCATCACTCTGACCCAAGGCCCCAGCATTTCCCACCTTTTCTACTGCACCACCTGCCTCCCTGTTCTTCTCCAGCTTCCCTCCCTCTATTCCATCTTCCACCAGGGAGCCAGAGTGATCTTTATGAAGTGCAGATGAGAACGTGCCACCCTCCTGCTTAGAACCTTTCAGGGGCTCCCCATTGCTTTGATAGGGTCCAGATGAATCCCTCCACCATCTTATGCTGCCCTAATGCTCTGGCCCTCACCCTTGCTGACGGCACACTCTCCCTTTTGCACACCAGGCCTACCCATGCTGGTCTCTTGTCAGTTCCTTGGATAAGCCATGTTCTCTCTGTGGAACCCCTGCACACACTGTTCTCTGCCCGAATCCCCTTCCTCTTTGCCCTTCCGTCTTTTTGCCTGGCTAGTTCTCACTCAACTTTCAGGTCCAAGTCCTTAGGAAACCTTCTCTGATCCCTAGACTAGGTTAGGTGCCCCCCGCTTCCCTTCCATAACACCAATTTTTATTATAATTACTAATAACTGTCTAGGTCTGAACCGCAGCTTTGCTGTTTACTAGCTGTGTGGCCTGGAGCATATGCCATCAACTCTCTGTGCCTCATCTCCTCGTCTGCCCTCTCCTTTACCTGTCCCCGATGAGGATAATAACAGTATCCAATCTCAGGGCTGTCGTGAGGACCAGCTGGGCTCATTCTTGAAGATGCTTAGAATAGTGACGTGTCCATGATGATGATAAGGAGAAGGTGGAGGATGTCAATGCCCATTCTTCCTCCTCTTCTTCTTTAAATATGTTTCCTCTGCTGGACTGGTTGTTCAAGGGCAGGGACCAAGTCTTCTTGTTCAGCAGGGCCAATACCCAACACGGCGTCCGGCTCAGAGGAGGCCTCAGTTAACAGAAGGTTCCCGAATGGCTGCGTGAACAAAAGGACCTGCAAATGCGCCGCGGCTGCCCCTCTGTCCTGAAGGGCCTCTCGGTCTCTCAGTCTGGGGCTGCCTACCTGCTGGGCCACTGCGCTTGCTCACCTTCCATATCTTTCTCCCAGGCTATGTCTGCAAGTGTCCTCCACAGTTCTCTGGGGAGCGCTGTGAACAAGTAAGGGAGAACTGCATGACTACACCCTGCCTGGGTGGGGGAACCTGCGTCTCCTCCCCTGAAGGAGCTTCCTGTAACTGCCCTCACCCAAATATGGGAGACAGGTAAGCCCAGGAGCGCCCGCTTGCCAGTGGCTCCTCATCCTAGGTTTGGCACCATTAGGAGGTGCCAGTGGGAGGCCGGGGCCTGAGTGCTCCAGCGTCTCATCCAGCATTTCTTGGAATTACTCCAACTGCCTGCATCCAAGCACGTTGGGAGGGAGGAAGTGCTTGTTTAAAAGACAGATCCCCAAGCCCCCCTCTGAACCTGCCGGATCCAACTCACCAGGGTGGGGCAAGGAATCTGCACTTCTGACCAGCTCCTCAGGAGACTGATCTGTGCTGAGTCTGAAAACGGCATTTCTTATTTTCCTGCTCTAGAACTGTGGCTTCCCAGAAAGTGGCCTGGGGACATGGTTCCACTTGGCACCGCAAGCTACCTGGGCCCACAACTGTGCTGGGCGGTGGGGGGTTGCTAGGGAAGGAGAATCATTCCTAGAATCCTAGAGGGAAAGGGGCTTTGGAAATCATCTGGTTTTAAGACCTCCAAACTTGGGAGTTTTTAAAAAATCATGAGGGAGCTTTATGAAAAATAGATTTCCAGAACTCACCCAGACCAACTGACTTGGAATCTTCCAGGAATGAGGCCTGGGAATCTATTTTGAACATGCTCTGAAGGGATTCCCTTGTTGCCAGGCTGGCAGCTGTGCATAGGAGAGCCAATGGACTAGTCCACCCTGTTCATTTCACAGATGGGGAAACTGAGGTATCGGGAGGGAAAGCGCTTGCCCACGATCACCCTGTGTGTTTATGACTCAAGTCCTTTCTCTCAGCCACTGGCGTTTCCTGTCGCACTTCATGCCTCACTTTGCAGTAGGGAGTACCATCCATTCATCAGCTGCGTTGGGAGGATGCTTCACATCCAAAAGTGGTGTTTGTATTTTAAAGGAGGAACATGGAGACGACAACATTCACCCCTGTAGTTATAAGTGTGGGTGACTCGGCGAAGGGTGCCGTGATATAAGAAAGATAAGACAGTTTAAGAGAAAAGCTGGGGTCAGGGGGCTAGCAGAACGTATCTTATCACACTAGCCTTGAAGCACAGGCAGCCCAGCACTTTTAGTAGCAGAGCAAAGTTCCGGTTACGTGCAGAGGAACATGGCTAGTGATTTACTACTCTTGGAATTTGTTTTGAGAAAATATTGCAGGCAAGGTTTACTCCTTTAGTCTATCCTTACCTCATCCTTGAGTCTTGGTGCCAGCAAGAGTTCAAACAGTGCTCTCAAGGTTTTCCTCTTGAGTTAGCGTCTGGCGTTCCAGACATTCTGTGTTCTCAAGCCAGAATTCCACGTCTCAAGGATTCTTCCCCACATACCCTCAAAGAACAAACTGTCGGTGGTAAAACTTCAGGCACTGGGAGATAATTTGGACTGAATTGGGGTGGAGGGAGCCTCTTCTAGTATCCCTCAAAAATGGGTAAGGCTAGCCATAGGAGAAGTCTCCCGGATGCTTGCACCACGGCATGCCAAGCTGAAAGTGACCCACGAGGTTATATGGTTCCTTTCTCTAAGAAAGTCGTTCAGTGTGAGGTAGCTGACCCATGCGGGGCCAGGGTGGGTTCCTGTGACCTTCTGGTGATGACTAGCAGGTGACACTGCTGGATGACTGCTGACTTGTATCTGGGACCCTGGCATTATTGCTAGTGGAGGCCGAGTATGTCAGATGCCTCCACTGCAGTGTGTTAGAAATCTGACCTTATGGGTGGAGAGTATGTCCGATGCCTAGATCTCATTGGTGGGAAATAACAGATGTGCCCAGAGCCCAGATATCACTGGTCATGAATGTGGGTGTGGCTGAGGCCCATACCTTATTGGTGGAGGATGGAGAGTATGTCTGATGTTGGTAGATCATTGATGTGTTTGAAAACTAGAGGGTAGGCTGGAGGGTGGGGATCTCTCTCTCCCATAGATCTTCGCAAGAGGGGGCACAGAAAGGGCAGTACAATGACTTGGGCCACTGACTTCTCTTTCTCTGTCTCTGCAGGTGTGAAATGGAGGCAAGGGGGTGCTCAGAAGGACACTGCCTTGTCACTCCTGATATCAAAAGGGGCGACTGGGGGCAGCAGGAGATACTGATCACCGTGGCGGCCGTCCTGTTCATCTTTTTCATTGGGGCCATTGTCGGGCTCCTCCTCTACTGCCGCCGTTGCAAGTCTCACAAGCCCATTGCCATGGAGGACCCAGACATCCTGGCCAGGAGCATTGGTGTTGACACCCAAGCCCTGCCTGACATCGAGCTCAATCCCCTGAGCACCAGCTCCTACAACAACTTGAACCAACCGGAGTCCAGCAAGGCCTCTGTCCCAAATGAATTCGTCACCTTTGGACCCAGCTCTAAGCAACAGCCGATGGTCTGCAGTGTGCCCCCCAGACTCCCACCAGCTGCTGTCCCTTCCAACTCTGACAATGAGTCCATCATGAAGAGAACCTGGTCGCCCGAGGAGATGGGTCAGTATAGCCAGAGGATGTTAGCCTCTAGGATTGATGGAATGGGGAGGGTAGACCCAAACACTCCACTATCTGAGGCACAAGGGTTTGGGGCCACCACCCAGTCCAATCTGTTGGGATTGGATATGAAGGGCTGTGTCCCAGTTCTCAGTGCACTAATGGCTGATCTAGATGCCAGGTCTCTTGACGGCCTGTGGCTCATTCTGCTGCACCATGATCCACTCCTCTAAGTTCCAAGTCACTCCCTAGTATTGGTATCCATGGCAGGAAACTGTGGACCCTGGATACGGGTGGGTAGAATCCCTGAGGTACAAAGAAGGCTTCTGCACATTTGCACTTTTCTGGGAAGGGAAAGAGAAGCAGTGGTCCAAGCTTCTGGTCACCTGGAGGTATAGCAGTCTTGGGCTAGGCCTGCCTGGCCTAGAGGAGGGAGCTTCACCCCCTCTTGTCTTTGGCTCAGAAGGTGAATTTGTAAAGCACTTTATATTTTCTAGCTTACTCACCAGTGGTTAAAACAGGTATTTTCACTCCCTTTTTTGGAGGGATAGGGTAGTTGGGGCCCATAAAGATAAAGTGACTTGTACTGACTCACCCAACTATTCAGTAACTGGGACAGAGGTAGGGCAAAGGACTCCTGGTCTCCTGACTTCCAAGTTATCTCATTTCATCACCCTCTTTGGTAGAATTCATCACACCTCCTAGTACAAGCTGTATGTCTATGACCTGCAATTAAGGAGATGAAATGCACCAGTAGGACTTGGGCCATTGTTTCCATATCCAGCAGTGGGGGTGGGCTGCATGGAGCCATCCATTTTCTTTCCTTGTTTACTGACCCTTGGGTCATCGACACAGATCTGCAAGATGGGCTGGCTCTGGGTTAAACTCTGGCCTCGAGTGTGTCCCCACTGGCTTCTAGATACCTAGCCATGCTGCCAGAGGCAACACACACAGGTGGGCCACACACCCGCCCACTCCTTTGCCGTCCCACCGCACTGCAAAGTTACATCTAGGGCCAGCTGGAACTCTCTCTAGGGACACTCAGAGCTCACCGTGTTTTCCATTCCCTTTCAGTGTACCCAGGTGGAACCACGGTCTGGCTCCCTACGTATTCCAGGAAGGAACGCTGGGAATACCCTCACCCTGAAGTGACCCAGGGCCCTCTGCCGCCCTCACCCCCCTGCCACCCAACCCCAGCCGTGATGCCGGAGCCCATTGGTCTCTATGGGGGCTTCCCCTTCCCACTGGAACTGGAAAACAAGCGGGCACCCATCCCACCCCGTTACAGCAACCAGAACCTGGAAGATCTGCTGCCTCCACGGCCCCCCAGTCCCCAGGAGCACCTGCTCGCCCCGTGTCTCAACGAGTACACAGCCATCAGCTACTACCATTCACAGTTCCGGCAGGGAGGGGGAGGGCCCTGCTTGGCAGAGGGGGGCTACAAGGGGGTGAGTATGAGGCTCAGCCGGGCCGGGCCCTCTTACGCCGAGTGTGAGGTAGGGGGAGGACCTCCTGCAGGCCGGGGCCAGCCCCGGGCCCCCCCAAACTACGAGGGCTCTGACATGGTAGAGAGTGACTATGGGAGCTGTGAGGAGGTCATGTTCTAGCTTCCCCAGTTCTCAGAGGAAGGCAAGCGGGGAGGCTTGGCACCTTCCTCCCACCTCATAGGGAATGAGTTGAGTGTGGCTGGGAACATGGGAGGGAAGTGCCCATACCCAGACCAGGCTGCCATCCCTTGAAACTTGCTCTTTCAGACCCCCAGCTAGTCCCTGAGGGTGGAGGGAAGCTGAGGGTAGAGCTCCAAAAACAGCACTAGGGCCCCCAGGAGAAGAGGGGATGCACAGAGCAGGCGCCCAGAAGAACCAGGAAAATCCGATTCCTGGGGTGGGCAAGAGACTGTCTGCCTGCTTCCTTTGCCATCTCTCAGTCCCCAGGGAGGCAGGGCCTCAGCTCCTGGGTCAGTTTCACAAGGGCTCATTCTCACGCCTGCCCACAGCTCCATGCTGGAGGCAGAGGCAGGTGTGTGCCCGCCAGGCAACCACTCCCCCCACTATAGAGATGTGGTGCAGGGTCAGCCGGCCATGGAGGGCCACGGGGTGGCCTCCTTGGGGCCGAGAGGTGAGCAGCAGGTGCTCCCTGCTGCATTCACACACCCAGTGCATATTTTCTGTGCTAGGCACTCTGCCAGGAGCTAGAGATACAGTGGAGAACGAGGGCAACAAAGGTTCCCGGGAGGTCCCACTCCTCTAGCCCACATTCAAGGGCACTTGTTCTGCCCCTTTAAGTCACGTGGTTATCTGCCAGCCGGGGCCTGCCAGGACCCTATGTGGTCCTGGACCTTCTTTGTCAAATAATTCAGACTTCATAGAACTCTGGGCAATTCGTCCCGAATTTCCCAGACACTTACGGCTGAAGGCAAGAAGGAAATAGTTGTTCATTCTAGAATTCTAAAGCACTTTTCAACTGGATGAGTTTCCACAAAGGGGATTTCTTCCCTAGAGACAAGGAACTCCCATTCTGGGCCGGGTGGAGGCAGGGAGCTGGACCCTTGAGTGTCCAGGCTGGACGCCCTGCCCTTCCCTGCCCCTCCAGCGCAGATGCCTGCCAATCTAAGTGTTACCTGCAGTGACTCAACCCTATGCATGGAGGGTCATGTGGGCACATGTCTACACATGTGTGCACCTGTGTATATTCTGTGTGACACATGTGTAGAGTGTATGTAGCCAGGAGTGGCGGGGACCAGAGGCCACTGTGCCTGCTTGCCTCACCACTCCCTTCCCCACCAACCCCTCCCTCCGGTCCACTGCCTTTTCATGTGTGCTGTTTCTGGAGACAAGGTCAAAAGGAAGAGCAATGGGGACTCTCACCCACGGGTCGCTGCTTGCGGCGGTAGCGGGCTGTGTGGGCGAGAGTCTGTTCATGTGAGTGGTTGGCGACTGTGCGTGTGGCTGTGGGCGTGAGTGACGGTATGCATGGTTCCGTTGGTCATTTGATTTTTTTTTTAACAATAAAATATTTTTTTTACTGTTATTTTCTGTGTCACTTAGGCTGTTTTGGGTTGGGTCATGGGAAGGACATGAGGGCCTACAAATTGTCCCTAGCTAAGATTCATGGAATTTGGGAGCTAGAAGGCACCCACGCATAGTAATTCCAAACCTGACAGCACATCAGCACCCCTTGGCAAAACTGCTAACATACAGATCCCTGAACCCTGTTCCATACATAAAAAAAAATCAGGATCTATCAGAATAGAACCTAAGACTATACTTTGAAAAAATGTCTCAGATTCTGACACAACTGTCCGTAGTGGTTTGTGTTCCTCAATTTAAAGATGGGAAACCGAGACGCTGCATGGAAAGAGACAAGTCTACTAACCAGCAAGTTAGCAAAAAGCCCAGGTCACGACTTCAAGACTCCTGACTCTTGGCATCCCACAGCCCTAGTTGGGGAGAGACAGCCAAGATGTCCCCGGTCCTGGCACCCAGAGTCTGACCACAGCTGCTGCTTCTCAGCTCGCCCCTGGGCCCAGCTGGCTATGAGGTTCACCGGGCAACCTTGCCTTTGGTTCAGAAGCCAACCAGACCTTCCAGGCCAGGCCTTGCCGTTGCCTCAGAGACTTGAAAGTCCCAGTCCCTGCCATCAAACTAGCCCAGGTGGGCAGAGAAGTCATCTCTGTGGGAGGTACCACAGAAGACTGTGGCTTGGAGCTCGTAGAGGTGTGGCTCCACACCCAGCTTTGCCACGCACCAGCTACCTCACAATGTTATTGTAAGGAATAAATGTAAAAAGGATATAGCAGAATAAACAGTAAATGATAGCCCTTATGATATGAAATAATGCCAGGTAGTATAGGATTAACTAATCTGAACTGTATAGGAATTCAGAAATAATCTAGTCCAGTGTTGCCCAAACTTCAGTTATTTTACTTAACATTTTTATGATTTTTGTTCTGATAAAATACCATTTGTACTATTGTTTACTTAATTTTTTAAAAATGTTTTTAAATTATATATATATATATATATATATTTCCCCTTTGTGGCAGTTTGAAGTTATTTTATGAATTCCCAAAAGAGAAACATTATGTTTTAAACTAATCCATTCCTGTGGGTGTGAGACCCATATGACTGCATTACACCAGTGGACAAACTTCATGTTGAGTCTCTGCCCTCTTGCTTGGTCCGATATAAAGGGAAACACAGAGACTCAGACAGACACGGAGGAAAACGGGAACAGGCATATTTCATTCTGCATTGTGAGAGAGAGGATTGCTTAAGCACGAAGCCTCCAAGAGGCTGGGCCCACGAGCAGCTCAGAGGAGAAGCGAGCCCTGAGGGAAAGGAGAGACCTAGGTAGAGATCGGTGGCCATCTTGTTTCACAACGTGGCAACACGCCAGCATCATCAGTAGCTGACTTTGGTGAGAAAACATCTCTGATGGTGCCTCAGTTTGGACTTTTCATGGACTTGGAACTGTGAGCTTTTACCCCAAATAAATCCCCTGTATAAAAGTCATACCATTTCTGGTACTTTGCATTGGCAACCCTTTGGCAAAATTAAACAACCTTTAACAATAGTATTTGTGAAATAAGGGATTTGAGAGTTACTATTTTTTCTAACACACAAGAAAATATATAACCATTCAGATAAAAATAACTGTCCAGGGACTCCCTAAATCATCTTTGGGAAACATTGATCTAGTCCATCTTCCTCATTCCCAGTGTTCCTCCCCACCAGGCCCACAGAAGAGAAGGGGTTTGCCTGAGGTCACACAGCTAAAATGTCCCAGAGGTAAGACTGACACCATGCCTGCTGATGTCACACTGCACCGCTGGCCTGGTTCTCCTGGATGAGGCAGGAGCTGTGTACCCATCCCCCACTCCTCAACCGTTCCCCGCCCACCCCCCATCTCCCCACCAGGTCCTCCTGATTCTGCATCCTCAGTAATTGGCCACCAGAGGGCTCTCTGGGATCAAGACTCATTCTAACTAAGCCTGGGGAGACCCCAAGGATTTCAGGGAAATCTTCCCATCCCAAGCTACTGGGTCCTCTGTCTCCAAATGTCCTGTCTGGCACAGCATAATGGCCGCAGAGAAAGGCAAAGACCCAGGTCTCCTGATTGCCAGGCCGGGGGTTTTTACAGTTTACCATCATCACCCACACTTCCACCAGCCACCACCTCTACCAACACTTGATAGATGCCAGGTGCTGTGTACACACTTGGTATGTGTCCTCTCATTTGATCCTCACAACAACCCCAGGAGGTAAGTCCTATTATTTCCATTTTACAGATGAAAGGTCTGAGGCACAGAGAAATTAAGCACCTTGTAACGTATGCTAGGAACTTAAACAAGTGAACTCACCTGGTTCGTGAGTGGCAGAGTCGAGATTCCAATCCGGTCTGCCTGATTCCCAATCTCTGCCTTAACTTTGGGCTCCCTAAACAAACTATAAATAGAGGATGACAATTAGAGGATTGATGAGCAGCAGCAAGTATGACTTAGGGGGTTTAGTCTAATGATCTGAGTTCAGAACAGGCTGAGACAAGACTGATTCTAGGTGGCACTGATGGAACCAGTGTGTCCAGGTTTTGGGAGGGGGCAGTCAGCTCAGCTTTGGTGGGCCAGGGCTGTCCTATAATCTTGCATCCTCAGTCCTGGGGAAGGGTGCTCGAGAAGAACACAGCAGCCTCGAGCATTGCTGGAGGAGAGAGCAGGATGGGGAGGGCGGCCCAGAGGCTCACAACCATGTCTTCCTACTGGAGGAGGAAAGGCAGCTGGAATTCAGGACGCATGGCAAAAGAACTGAGCAAGTGCTTCCTCAGAATGACACAGGAGTGAGGGAGGGCTTGCACAACTGTGACACACATGGATGGTTTTTAAGGCCTTATTGGAAGTTCCGATGTATCCTCCAGAAATCAATGTAACACTTTGGAGGGAGGTCATGAGGTTTTGGAGGGAGGGCTGAAGCTGTGGCTAGAACCCCAGAAAGTGAGTGAGTGGGGCAATAAAGGGCAAAGCCAAAGGTCTGGGAGGGAGGGGGGATCTTCTTTTGGAATGAGGATTCTGGAGGTTCTATAAGAGGATGGGTGAGTAGAGCATATAGAGTGTTCAGACACAGAGGGACTTGCTGGGGAAAAGCCAACCCAACCCCAGCATCTAAGGACAGACTTTGGAAATCCTTGGCTGCCTCTGTCAGCTCCCTGTTGAGAAGAGGCACAGGCTTTCATCCAAGGAAGAGCAGGGACTTTCTCAGGGGCTGGTTGGGAAAAGGTAAGCCTTTAGATTTTCTCAAGATTCCTCAATAAAGCTACCAGGTCCAACCAAGAAAAGTGTTTGGTTGGAAGGATACAAAACTCCAAATAAATATAGTGATGTCACCTCTTTATCAGGGCAGGACACCATTCACTACTGAAGGAGATGACACTGAATTTAGTAACCAGCCAATTCCAGATACATGATTACCCCCCACAGGTAGGCAGTGGGAGGGGATCAAACCTGACCTGATCAAAGCCCTCAAGCAGCTCAGGATCTAGGGAAGTGCCAAGTAGAGGACAGGGAGAAGAAGGCAGGCTGAGTCAGAATGTGGGGGACCTAGGTACCCTGGCTAGGGCTTGGAAATGAACACTATGTCCTCTGAAGGGTGTGCAGTGAGGAGGGGCAGAATGAGAGAGCAGGGAAGTAGATGCCAATGATAAAGATATGAGATTTGGAACCAGACATTTCTGGCTCCTCCATTTGGAAAACATGTGATCTTAGATAAATTATTTAAGCTTTCATGCCTCAGTTTGCAAAATGAGGTTATTACCAAAATCTTTCCTCAATGGATTTTAGTAGTAAAGGAGAATATAGGCAAAGTACTTAGCCTAGTTGGTATAGTAAATTCTCGAAAGATGTTAGATATTTTATCATTACTATAAACATCCATAACCATACAATTACCTTTGTTCTATGGCCAGGATAAAAACCTCCAGTTTAAGGCAGGTAGGGGTTAAATGCCCTAAGGCAGTGGTTCCCAATGGAAGGGGAGGGGCAATTATCCCAACCCCCATCCATCCATGCACCACTCACCCCACTCCACCCCCAAGAGACATTTGGCAATGTCTGGAATTTTTAGTTAACACAACTTGCAGGGTGCAACTGGTATCTAACTGGCCAGGGATGCCATTAAACATCTCATAATGCACAGGAGAACCCCCACAAAAAAGAATTAACTGGCCAAAATGTCAATAGTACCAAAGCTGAGAAACCATAACTGGCCTTTATGTTGCACCAAAGCAGCTGAGAATTTGGCCTAGAACAAGGGTACACTTATACCAAGAATAGCATTCACGGCATACAGTTTTGCTTGTTTATAAAAGGGCACCATTCTGGATTCTACATCTGCCAGAGTAAATACCAGGGTGATTATATAACAAAAGACAACTGAACAATCTCAGTAAAGTTGAGAGAGGGAGGGAGGGAGGAAGGAACCTTGACTGAAATCTCACACCTTCTACAAAAATTAACTCAAGATGGATCATGGACTTAAATGTAAAACAGCAACTATAAAACTTGTAGGAAAAAACATAGAAGAAAATCTTCAGGACCTAGGATTAGGCAAAGAGTCTTGACACTAAAAGCACAATCCAAAAATGGAAAAACTGATCAATTGGACTTCATCAAAATCTAAAACTTTGCTCTGCAAAAGACCTTGATAAGAGGATGAAAAGATAAGCTACAGACCAGGAAAAAATATTTGCAAAGCACATATCTGACAAAGGACTTGTACGTAAAATTTATAAAGAACTCTCAAAACTAAACATTATAAAAACAAACAATCCAATTAGAATATAGGCAAAACAACATGCACAGACATTTCATTGAAGAGGATATACAGATGGCAAATAAATACATGGAAAGATGTTCAATAAAATAAGACTAAATTAGAGAAATGCAAATCAAAACCACAAAGAAATATCATTACCTGCCTATCAGAATGGCTAAAATAGAAAATAGTGACAATATCAAATGCTGATAAGAATGCAGAAAAACCCTGTCACTTATATATCGCTGGTGGGAATATAAAATGGTACAACCACTCTGGAAAAGTTTGGAAGTTATTTTTTAAAACTAAACATGGAGTTACTATACAACTCAGCAATTTTACTGTAAGGCACAGATCCCAGAAAATCAAAACTTATTTTCACACAGAAACTTGTTCACATTGTGTTCATAGCAACTTTATTTATAATAGCCCCAAACTGGAAACTATTCAAATATCCTTCAATGGGTGAATGGTTAAACAAACAGTAGTACATTGGTACCATGGAATACTACTCATCAACAAAAAAGAATGAACTATTAATACATGCAGCAACTTTGATGAACCTCAAGGAAATTATGAGAGTGAAAAAAAAAGCCAATCTTACTGCACAATTCTATTTGTATAAATTTCATGAAATAATAGAGATGGAAAACAGATTAGTGGTTGCCAGAGATTAGGGGTGTGGGGGAAGGGAGGAGTGGGTGCGTCTATAAGGGGGTTTGAGGGGGTTTGGTGATGGTATGGTTAAGCATCTTGGTGGTGGTTCATGAGGCTAAACGTGATAAAATTGCACAGAGATACACACACACACACGAGTGTATGCATAACTCGTGAGATCTGAATAAGCTCTATGGATTGTGCCAATGTCCATTTCCTGGTTTTGCTATTGTACTATAGTTAAGCAAGATGTTGGTTAACATTCAGCGAGGCTGGGTGAAGGGTTCACTAGACCTCCCCATAAATTTCTTGGCACCTTCCTATGAATCTATAATTATTTCAAAATATAAAGTGTAAATTTAAAAATGAGACCAAATTTTAAAAGAGGCAACATATTTGAACATATATTTCATTAAAGATAGACCAATAGCCAATAAGCCCATGAAAAGATGCAGAAAATCACTATTTGTTAGGGAAATGCAAATGGAAATCACTAAATATCCTTCAGAATGGTTAAAATTTAAAAGACCACAACACTGAGTATTGGCTTGGATATTGTGGCAGTTTGATATTATTTATGAACCCCAAAAAGAGAGATTATGTTTGTAAACTGGTCTGTTTCTCTGGGTGGGATACCCTTTGAATGCATTAGATTCAGCTGACATGTCTTGATTAAATTACCTGTTAAGATTAGGGCTTTGATTAGACCACGTCAGTAGGGCGTGACTCAAGGTTGAGGGAGAAAGCAACCTTGAGTTGGACTCTTTAGGGTCTTGTAACTATAAGATTTTACCCCAAATAAATACCCTTTATAAAAGCCAACAGATTTCTGGTACTTTGCATCAGCACCCCTTTGGCTGACTAATACAGATATGGAGCCACTAGAATTCTCATACATTGTGTGTAGGAATCCAAAATGTTACAGCCACTTGGAAAACAACTGTCAGTTTCTTCTAAAGTTAGCACACACTTACCAACAGCCCCACAATTCCACTCCCAGAAATTTACCCAAGAGGAATAAAAACAAATTGAAAGCAGGACTCAAACAGATATTTGCACACCAATGTTCAGAGTGGCATTATTCTTAAGTGCCAAAAGATGAAAATAACCCAAGTGTTCACCAACTGATGAATGTATAAACAAAATGTGGTATATACACACAACGGAATATTATTAAGCATTAAAAAGGAATGAAATTCTGATGCATGCATGGGTGGATCTTGAAGATATCATGTTGAGTGAAATAAGCCAGACACAAAAGGACAAATATTTTATGATCTAACTGATATGAAATAATTAGAATAAGCAAATTCATAGAGTCAGAAACTAGAATATAAGTTACCAGGGACCAAAGTAGGGGTAGGGAATGGGAAGTTAATGCTTAAATTGTGCAGAGTTTCTAATTGGTTGGGTTGATTGAAAAGTTTTGGTAATGGATGGTGATGATGGTAGCACAACATTGTGAACATAATTAACAGCACTGAATGATATATTTGAATATGTTAAAATTTATGTTGTTTATATATTACTAGAATAAAAATTTTAAAAAGAAATAAAAACATATGTCTACACAAAGACCTGCAAAGAATATTTATAGCAGTTTATTCACAATAGCCAAACACTGGAAGCAATCCAAAAGTCCATCAACTGGTGATAGAATACTCCTTTGTAATACAAACAAATGACTGATACATATAATCACACAGATGAATATCCAAAGCATTATGCTAAGTAAAAGAAACCAGACACAAAAGGCTACATACCTGAATTAGTCAGGGTTCTCTAGGGAAACAGAACTGACTGGAGGTATCTGTAAATAGTATGAGATTTTATAAAATTCACTCACACGACCATGGGATGCACAAGTCCAAATTTCACTGCGCAGGCTGCAAACCAGGGGCTCTGATGCAGGTCCTTGATGAGTTCCCAGGAGATGCTGGCTGTCTGAAGTAAAGACGGGAATTCTCTCTCTGAATGCTGAAATTACTTCCCCCTTTAAGGCCTTCCTTCAACTGACGGGATAACACATCACTCATTGCTGACGGCAATCTCCTCAGTTGATTGTAGATGAAGTCAGCCATTTATGCAATCACCTCACTGATGATTAAAGTCCATGAAATGCCTGCGTATTACAATTAGCCCAGTGCTTGCTCGACCAAACAATTGGGCACCATTTCCTGGCCAAGTTGACACATTAGCTTAACCATCACAATACTTAATGACTCCATTTATATACCACTACAGAAAAGGCAAAACTATAGACACAGAAAAAGCACATCAGTGGTAGTGAAGGACTGAATCATATGGGGATGGGATTGGATTGCAAAAGGGCACAAGAGAACTTTTCAGGGTAAAGGAAAAGTTCTATACCTTCTTGATTTAGATGGTGGTTAGATGACCACATCTATTTGTCAAAATGCATTTAATCGTACACTTAAAACAGTTGAAATTTTATTATATGTAAATTATTCCCAAGTTTTT
>JAQZBX010026538.1:0-28907 GCA_029593785.1 Cabassous unicinctus | reverse complement strand
AAGTAGACTTATGATTATTCTAGCAATGGAAGAACTTGTGTCATTGATATAAAAGCAGTGGCCACTATAGGTTCTAAGGGCAGGGAAAGGAAGGAATAGGTGTAATATGGGGCATTTGGGGGACATTGGAATTGTCCTGCATGACATTGCAATGATGGATACAGGACATTACACATTTTGTCAAAACCTATAAAATTGTGCAGGGCAAAGTGTTAACTATAATGTAAACTATAGTCCATGGTTAGTAGCAATGCTTCAATATGTGTTCATCAATTTTAACAAATGTACCACACTAATGAAAGATGTTGTTAATGGGGGAAAGTGTGGGAGGGAGAGGAGGTGGAGTATATGGGAATCCCTTATATTTTTTATGTAACATTTATGTAATTTAAAGCTTCTTTAAAATAAACAAATAAAAAAACAAAAAAATAACAACCTTCAACACTAGTAGATCTGTACTGCATGAAATGCCAAAGGAAATTCTTTAAAAAGAAATAAGATGGTGCCATTTAGAAAGTCAGATTTGAGGGACAGATTGAAGAGCACCAGAAATAATAAATAGGGGTAAATATAAATGCTATCCATTTTTCTCTTAATTTGTTGTATATGGCATTTTAAAGGCAAAATTATAACATATTGTGTAGCTTATAATATGTATATGTAAAACATATACATATTATAGCATAAAGAATGGGATAAGTGAAAGGAAATATTTAGTTTCTAGAATTTACAGTATGTATTAAAGTATATCACATTAGCTGTAAGTTAATATGATAGGATAAGGATACATATTGTAATCTCTAGAGCAGCCACTCTAAAAACATTATAAAAGAGTTATAGCTAAAATACTAATAGAGAAGTTAAACTGGAATTATTGAAAATAAAACAAGAACACAAAAACAGAAAACATAGAAGGAACAGAATGAAAAATTCAGATGATACCTAGCAAAATGGTAGATCTAGATTCAGCAATATCAATAATTATATTAAATGTTAATGGACTAAAACTTTCAATTAAAAAGCCAAGGTTATCAGAAAGTCTCAAATATAATGTCTACAAGAAACACACTTAAAATTACAGATAAGTTGAAAGTTAAAGTATGAAAAATAGATTTAACATGCAAACACTAATAATAAAAAAGCAAAAAACTATACATAAAGACTATATTATGAGAGTCATAGAGAAAATTCATATTAATAAAAATTTATTACCTGGAATTAAGCATATTTCATAATGATCAACATAATGCAAAAATAGTTATTTTATAATGTTATGCTGGCAATGAGATACATAATCAGAAATATATATACATCTAATAAATGAGCTATAACAGAAATGTGAAGAGATTCTGATTTCTTCATATCCTTTCCAACACTGGGTATTTTCAGTTTTAAATTTTACACATTGTGATGGGTATATATTTGTATCTCAGTAAGATTTTAATT
Organism: Cabassous unicinctus; assembly: GCA_029593785.1. NCBI lineage: Eukaryota > Metazoa > Chordata > Mammalia > Cingulata > Chlamyphoridae > Cabassous > Cabassous unicinctus. Next base: position 27,461 of record JAQZBX010026538.1, on the reverse strand, counting down.
TGCATTTCCTTGATGACTAATGATGTTGAATAATTTTTATGTACTTATTGGCTATTCATATATGCTTGTTTTTAAGTGTCTGTTCAAATTTTTTTGTCATTTTATTGGATTATAAATTATATAATAAATATTCCAAATGTAATAAAATATAAAAATTAACATAGAAAAATCAATAGGTTTCTCCTGCAAAAACAATAACCAATAAAAAGATAAAATAGAATAGAAAACTCCAATTAAATTGCAATCAAATACATTACATACTTAAGAAAAAATTTAGGAAGGAATATGTCAGAACTGTATATGGAAAAACTTTAAAATACTTTAGAAAGCACAAAAATAGATTTGAATAAAAGAAAAAATAGTCCTTTTTCAATCTCATATTGATATAAGAATGCCTATATTTGAATTATGAAGAATTGTGAATCTCCATTAATCTGCTGTTGATTATAGAAACCAAACTTTTGGGCCTTATAAGCTAAGACCAAACATTGTGCTGTTTCAGAGCAGGCCCCAGAGCTCATGCCTGGGACCAAAATTCCAATCAGGACTCTGGCTGGCTGTCAACAGGGACTTCCCAGCCTTGTAAAAGATCAGATGTTGGGTTTTCCCCGGTTTGGTGAGTGATTGTACATATACTCTCAGTTTTCCTCTATGTTATCTAATTGAGCCATTTCTCTTTGTTATATTGTTATTACTTAGCTACTGTGACTGCTTGATCTAAATTCCTTACCAGTATTATCCATTTAACCAAATAAAGCTCTCTTTAGTTAGTATTCTGGGTTTCTGCCTCTTCCTTAGAAAAACACATATACATGCCAATTTTCTTTAAAATAATATATGAATCTAATACAATTGCACTAAAATTCAAAATATTTTATTTTGTAGTTATGCAAGTTAATTCTAAAGTTCATATGGTAAAATAAACATGCAATAATGGCTATGAAACCTTGAAGAGGATGAATGAAAAGGGGAGACATTCTCAGATATTAAAATGCACTATAAAGCTTCTATAGTCAAACCATTTGTATATTGGTTTATGAATGAACAGAAATTGTAGTAGAAAAGACTAGAAAGTTCAGAAAAAAACCTATGTACCTATGGAAATTTAGGGTAGGATAATGATGGCACCTCAAATCACTGGAAAAATATAGGCATTTAATAAACATGATCAGCCATTGTATAGCCATTTAGGAAAGATAATATTGAATTTATATCAAATACATTACACAGAAATAAACTCCAAAAGAATCAGGGATCTGGATGTAAAAAAATATAATACCATACATGGGATAGAAGAAACATGGGTGAATTTCTCTGTACTTTGGTTAAAGGCAAAGGCTTTCTACTTGTTTCTCAAAATCCTTAGGCAATTAAAGACTAGCAAATTCAACAACGAAAAAATAACAAACTTTTGCCTGGATGAAAAAGCACAAATAATGTTAAAATACTAATTATAAACTGGAATGAATTAGTTCTTTAATATTTAACTCAGAATAAGAGCTAATTTTTGCAAAATCCAAAAAAAAAATCCAATGAAATAAAGAAAAAACATGTCAAAAATCCAAAACCATAGAAAATAAAGAAAAGAAAAAAAGCCAAATTCATAGAAAATAAGGGCTTACAGTATAGGAAAAATGGTCCACTGAAAAGATGCACAACTTCATCTGTAATAAGAAAAATGTAATGAAAATTACAGTGAATTAAAAATACATTTCTTACCTGGTAGATAGGTGAAAAATTACCAGCTTGGTAACACATATTGTTGGTCAGGCTATGGGGAAATAGGCACTCTTATATTGGTAGTAGAAATATAAAATGGTATGGTAGGTTAAGTTATGTACCCTGGGGGAGGGGGACACACAAACATATTATTAATCTTAACCACATTCCTGTGGGTATGAACCCATTATAAATAGGACCTTTTGAAAATGCTATTTTTAGATAAGATGTGTGCAGCAGGGTAGGTCTTAATCCATATTACTGGAGGTCTTATAAAAAGAAAGCCATAGGGAGGAGCCAGAAGCTGGAATACAGTATAAAACAAAAGAGCAGACCTAAGAAAGAGAGGACATTGCCATGGGACTGGAAGTAGGGTTTAGAAGCCAAAGGAATGCTAAGGATTATGGCCAGCCAGAACCAAAATGCTACTGACCCCAGGAGAAAGCAAACCTTTTAGCCTCTGAAGCCATGAAATAATACATTCCCATTGTTTAAGCCAACCCATTGTATAGGCAAACTTGGATAAATGGTATAATTCCTAAGGAGAAACAGTTGGCAATAAATAACAAAATATACATGCATTTACTCTTTGACCCTGCAGTCTCAGTAAAAGGAACTTATACTAAATAAACACCACTAGTAACACACATATGCAAAATGCATTCATTTTTCATTGTACATTATTAATAACAGCAAAATTATTGGAAAGAAACTATACACCCAATCCTAAATCATTAGGTTAATTGATAATAATACATTCACTGAATTGATAATACACAAGTTTAAAAAATGAGGAAAATCTCTATGAAGCAATATGGATTAAGCAGAAATAGAAATATAGTGATATCTTTTGTGTAAGAAAGAAGTGACAATGCATGTTTGTGTGCATGGATTTGTGTATATCTGTTTATTTCTGCAAAAGAAACAAGGAAAGTAGGACATAAAGAATGATCAAATTTATCTACAGTAGATGTGTATAAACATTAGAAAAGATGAGAAAAGGGAATAAGAGTTCATAGAATGTATTTTTGTATAGATTTGACTTTTGAACCATGTTAATACTTTATAGTCAAGAAAAAATAAATGTACTAAGAAGTGCAAAAAAACCCTAAAATTGAATATAAGAATAAGCAAACAACTTATTGCATATCACATTGATTACATGATCACACATAAGAAAAATTAATCTAAGTAACTTTTGTACACAATACTCTAAGGACAAAAGAAAATATTGACCTTTAATAAAAAGAATTGTTGGTGTTAGTGGTATGAGTATAGTAATACTGAAACTTTCTTATAAATAGCATATGATTGAGCAAGTATGCACAAATATTGGTATTGATGGAACCAAGTGTCCAACTGCGGGAGAAGGGAATTACAAATGTGGAATGGGAGACAGAGAGGAAATATTCTATAGTCTTGGATTTGAGCTGGAGTTATCAATATGAGTTAATGACTGTAAAAATACGTATTTCCTAGTTCTGTTCACTGATGAAACTTGTAGCAATAGTACACCAGGAACAATGAGCATTTGCATGTAAATCTTGATTTATAAATACCATTATCCTCTATAAAGAACTAGAGCTCCTTGGAGTAATGGCTGACTCTAGGTCTGGGGCAAGAGAAACAAGGTGAGCATAGAAGATATTTTAGAGAGTAACAATGTCTCAAAAACTGATAGGGACATGTCAAGAAGACATAGAAGCAAATTTGAAGGGGCTCTGATTTGCCAAATTTTGGTTAATTTGAACCTCAAAAAGACATAATACAGAAATGGTGTATAATGCATTAAATAAGACATGAATCCATGAGACGTAGTAACACAACACATTTTCAAAGGGAGGGAGGAAAAGAGAGAAAGCAAATGTCTTTTTTTACAGAAAAATAATAATAAATGTGGAAGAAATATGGAACCCATGTTTTAAGAATTGATTTCAGCATGCATCATCAATGGATGCTAACACCTTTGGGTAAAAGATTGTTGGGAAGCATGATAATTACAAAGCCTTAATGTATGACCTAAATGAGTAGTTATTAATTATGAATGGGAGAAGATAATAGTACAGCAGAAAAACTGGGGAACACTACCTTACCAAAAAATCAAATTTAATATCACCAATAGTAAGACAAATTGACATCAAGCATTTTCTAATAAGAAGTACTGAATATGACACAAAATCACCTATGTAGTATTCTTGTTAAAAATGTTTAACCTGAATCTAATCGTAAGGAAACAGTCAAACAAATCCAAGTGGAGCCATTATGTAAAACAAATGGCTTGCATTCTTAAAAATATCAATATCATGAAAGACAAAAAAAGCTGGGTAACTATTCTTGATTAAAATAGACTTAAGGGTAATGGCAATTAAATGTATTGATTGGGTTTTGGAGAAAGAAGGGAAAAAGACATGAGGCACATTATTGGCACAGTTAGGTAAATCAGAATAAATTTGGGGAAGTTAAGTAAAATAGAATATGGACACTACATGATAGGTAACAAATCAACATTACATTTCTTGAATGTGAAAATTTTATAACATAAGAGAATGTCCTTGTTCTTAGGAGATACACATTTAATTATGTAGAGGTTGCAAACTGTTAACAACTGGTGAGTATGAGTGAAGGATATAAGGGTGATCATTGTTCCCTCCTGGGAAATTGTCTAAAATAAAAATGTTAAGGAAAATAACATTTCAAAATCCACACAAATTTCTACATTGATCATTTTGTTGTTGTTGTTTAGAAAGAGAAAATATTAACCTGCCCTTGACAGAAGAGTGAGGTGTTTACCTGTAACGTTCTATTCCCTCAGTGTAACTGAGCACCAGGATAAAGAGGAAAATCAGATTTAGTATAAGCAATCCTAAATAATGCACAGATGCTTGGCACTAACTTTTTCTAAGCTACAAATCCTGCCTTCAGAATTCAGTTTTGAAGTGCGCCTTCCCTGTTTCCAGAAGTGTCCCAGGGAAGGACACCAATGTGTCAGGAAGCAAGTGAGGCTCATCAAGGATAAAATGTGCTCCTATGGTACTTGGCAGTGGTGGACTTGGTGGGAGGATGAAATGGTCCAAATAGTGTCCCTCCCCCCTTGTATTACCTCTTTTTCTTGCCACTGTACTGGGAAGATGGGGATGTCCTTCTATTTTAGAGATGCCCTCAGTTCTGGAGGGCTAAGTAAAATATTAAGGGGGAATCTTTAAACCGAGATCTTAAAGAAAAGTGGTGAAGGGGAGTATGACAGACATTGTAGATTAGCTCAATCAACATCCATCACAACCCTTTTTACTTTACATGCCTCTATTGTAGAGGTTAAAAAAGATAATGCTCACTTGTTAAGTCTTTCTTGCTGTTAGGATTGGCTATGTGACATACTTCTGGACAAAGTGGAGATGTGCTCGTGCTGCTGCTTCTCTCTTCCTTCTTTTTCCTATTTGGATATGGTGTGATGGCAAGAGCCACTGCAGCCATCTTAGAACTATGATGTGAAGGCTAAGCGAAGTCATCCCTGATTGTTGACTTATTAAACCGCTTCCTTGTGGACTTCTTATATAATAAAAAGAAACGTAATGTTTAAGCCACTGTATTTGGTTTTCTGGGCCTTGTAACGAAACACACTCCTTAATGATACAGTCCATCTCATTGTGGTAAGACCAGGGATTTGTGGGAAAAAACCTAACATAGAATACTAAGAATTCAATTCAGCTTGAAGGTCCTTTGTGTCACCTCTGTCAGGAACCTAAGTACGGCACCAGCAGAGATAAATCATACCCTCAACAATTGTAGGATAACAATTGCCCAAGGCAGAATCATCTGAGCTATGTTAGGTGAAAGTAACAATTGCCCAAGGCAGAATCATCTGAGCTATGTTAGGTGAAAGGAGGAAGCAAAGTAGAAACCCTGAGGAGGGAGAAAGGGGGTCACGTGGAATTTAACTTGGATGGGGATTCTCCATATGAAACACTTGGAATCATTAAATGCGGAGGATTTGGGTGTGAGGCAGAGTGAGGGTAAGAAAGTGGGCTCTTATGAATAAGGCTAACGAGGGGCTGCAGAGATAGGAGATCTTTACCTTTATGTGTTCAGACCTGGAGCTATTGAGTAATGAATCCAAATTTTGTTGTTTGTTAGTTCAGAATTTAAAAGAAGTGGCCTTTTCTCAGACTAGTTAATAAATTATTTAAAAGCTATTATATGATAACTTGAAAAAAAATAATAAATCCTGATGAGGACAGTTGATCCTGAGACCGAGCCAATATTAAAGTTCTTGCCAAAGCAGCCCTGGCATTTGGCTTCATCACAAAGGCAATCCCATAGATGAGGAAGCATCTGCTCTCCTACTTACTGCTTATGTTAAAATGAAAGCTATTCCATAAAATATTTATAAGTATCGCTTACACTGGTGGCTAGATGGAAATAAAATGGCGAGAAACCAAATTTATAATAAATATAGGAATACTCACTCAGTTGACCACTCTTTGACATAAACATCATTCATAATTTCTGATTCTTTTTTAATGTCTGCCTTATGTCAGGAAATTAAAATAAAAATATTATAGGTCTCTACTTCTAAGTGTCCAAAATAAATGAGTTTTTTTCTATTAGACATGACCGATCAATTGGTTTGAATCTTTCTTCTTTAAAAATTAGATTGTTAACTCAATCATCCATTAGTTAATCCATTAAACATGTATTTTTATGCCAGCTACATGTTTTTCACAAGCTTATTTCTCTGGCTTTCTATGTCAAAATCTGTCATGTGCCCTCTAAAATTGTATATACTTTCACTGAATAAACTCTAAAAAACAGACAAATCCTCTCTTCACCCTGTACACACAGGTTTTGAACACCTTTCCCCAGCCTTACTGTCTCAATTTTCATTGATTGGGTCATCTTAGCTACTTTGTCTTCCTAATTTATCGGGGTGGTGTTTCAAATGGTGAGGTTTTACCCATATTTTTGTCAGCATCACAAGGCCTTCTGCAAAATGAGGCAAGTTATTTATTTAGAATACTTTTTGCTCTTTACAAACCAATCTATTTTTTTCCGATTTGAATGAGATTCCTGTAGGATAATTCCAGGTATCCATCCAAATTCAGCTCAATATTGCTCATCCAATTTGAGAAACTCAGGGAATTTGAGTTTCTCATAGGATGAGACTAGACAAAGCTAGATTGACTTGTTCTTACTTTGAAGCTGGCCTCAGAAAAGAATTATAGCTAAAAAGCAAACAAGCAAACAAACAAAACTAGAATTTGACAAAGTTTAATTAAGAGCAGTTTGACTCTTACCATAATCTCTCAAAAATTTCATTAAGACTATTTCAATAACAATGCTTCCCAAATTTCTAGAAAGATGCTCTCCCAATCTCTTGCTATTTATCTCACTTACCTGGCAACCTTCTACTCCCTGTGGCTCCTAAGTGTCATCTTCTTATCTACCAACTGAGTAAATTTCTCACTTTACTTAGCCTCTATCAACTCCTATAGGCCCTCTTCATCCCCCTGTAATTTAGATTTTATTATGTAAATTAGTCATTTTATTAATTTTTTAAAAAGCTTTGTCTACTATATTTGTTAGTTGGATTCTTCCCAACAAAGGAGGACACAAAGAAGGTAGATAGCAAATACTTATAACTTACTAATATTTCTTTTATCCTTGACAGAGCTGAGAAAATCATGGTAAGAGTGCAGGATAGAATTTCTGAATACCTACTGTGTGCTTAGAACTGTATTAGTTGATTTTTATAATTTGTCATTTAATGGAAGTTTGGCTTGTAGAAATGTTAAGTGTAGTGTTCTCTATATTTATAGGCCAAGAATTTTGAGGAGGGTATGGATTTATTTCAAGGAATCCTCAGGATTTAGGGAAATGCCAGTTTGAAGAAGGGATTCTCAACCTTTGATTAATTGAATGAATTGGATTAAAATAGACTAGAAATAAACTAATAATAGACTATAACGATTTGAAAGCACAATCCATGTTGTCATCTGGGGAAGAGCCTTTAAAGGAGCCCAAACCAGCAAGGGTCCTGTGGCACGCATATACTCAGAAAAACAGGAATGAATCTGAAGAAATAAGGTCGGAGAAGTAAAGAAAGACCAGTTCAGGTAAAGGTCTTTGATCTTATATGAAAGTCAGGTACAGTCATATAGTACTTTCAGCTTCCAGCTAGGGTGTAATATTATCATATTAATATTTTAAAATGATCACTCTGGCTACTGGGCAGAAAATAGCTGCTGGGGGCAGGAGTACTGACAAGTGTACAGGAAGCTATTGCAGCAATACATGAGGGATATGTTTTTCCACAAGGCCTTTTAATAAGTACATTCTAAGCTGCATCTGTGAAAATTAAGAATAATCTTCTCTGAGACAGGGATCCATTGGAGTTAGGTATTGGGCATACTATAAACAGGTCCTTGATATAACTGAAAGTAATTGACAACTGTGTTATGGTCTTCTGAGTGCAGAGGTATGGTCAAATACACCCTAATGGGACTGTAAATGGTCACATAAAAGTTTAATGTCATAAGCATAAATTCAGGTTGGGAGGGCAGTAGGTGGAGCAAAGGGTAAAAGTAGATGGAGAGTATCCCTACAGGACCAATTTTCTCTACTCCCAATATTTGTCTCTAAATCCCCTCTATCCCCTTGCCTATTTTGGATACTATATTGTGCTTGACCTTGACCTATTCTCTTAGATGTGATCTTTACATTATAGGTCCTTAGGAAGGTTGCAACAAATGCATGATTACTGTTACTGCATTACAGGATATATTCTCCTAAAGCGGCAGACATATAGATGACCACGCTGGAAAATTAAGAGATGCAAGTCTTTGGCCAAATATTGCAAAGAGAAGCCATGTATTCTATAGGAAGTGCTGTTGGCTCAGCCCTCATATGTATTATATTTTATCCCCACTGGGTCTGAGCATTTCAGAAATATAAGTACTTCTACACAAGAATATCCCCAAATATAACTACTATTTTAAATCACATCATTTCATATGCAAGAAATGTTGACACCTGCATGCCACTAAGGTTGTCAGAACCTTAGATGAAGTGAGATACTGTGTTGAAAGTACTGCTAACCTGGATTCTTTTCTTGAATCCAGAGCCATCTTCCTGGGAAATCATGCACAAATGCAAATAATTTAATTTTTCTATGCCTCAATTTCCTCATCTGTAAAAGAAATTGTATCACATGCTTCAGAAAGTCTTTTCCAGCTGTAGTAATATATACACTTTAGTTGGAGTCTTGTGGCAAGCTTACATAGCAGAGATTACTCTGCTTCTTCTCTATCTCCCCCTTTCCTTTTTCTCTAACAATCTGATGACATTTTCTCTCTCTCAGCCTACACCAAAGTTAAAACAAAGAACTGCAAGAGGAAGTTCTTAGAGATTTCAAGGCTGGGCTTTCATCTCCCAGATACCTGGTGAGACTGAATTTGTATTAAGAAAAGAAGAGGTAGCAGTTGTAAATTGAATGGGAGAAGGGCTGATGGTAGGAATTAGAGGAACTCAACATGAGTTAGGGAAAAAGGATAATTTTTTTGTGTTGGGTCAGGAGTGGAGTTGTGGAGACTCAATGTTTGAGATATCCGCAGGTGTGGATTCCCGATCCTACCATTGACTGCCTGCTGTTCGACAGTCCTGGTCACATGCAATTCTTCCCTCTGACCTGGGCTTGGACACCCTGTGTGGAGACAGGGCATGAAGGAGAGCACTGCCTCATGACAAGGGTGAAACCAAACAGAAGAGCTGGATATTTCTATCTGATCAGGACAGCGGTGGAGTGGACACAATGCCATTGTTACACTCCCTTTCTTGTGAGAAGGGAAACAGACTAGTAGAAACATGTGCACTAGTTCACCAGATTGCTATGGCAAGTACCACAAAATAGGTTGGCTTAATAACAAGAAATTATTGGCTCACAATTCCAGAGGCTAGAGGGCTTGCTTCCTCCTGGGGTTGCAGCATCTGGTTGGCCAGCAACCCTTGGATTCCTTGCCTTTCCAGTCCAATGATGATGTTCTCTCCTTTCTCTTTCAGGTTCCCACTGACTTCCTGCCTCTGGCTCCTCCCTGTGGCTGTCTCTTTATAGTTCTCCAGTAATAGGATTAAGACACACCCTGATTCAGTTGGCCACACCTTAACTAAAAATAGCATCTTCAAAAGGTCCTATTTACATTGGGTTCACACCCACAGGAATGGGATTAAGATTAAGAGCATGTTTTTTTTTTTTTCTTCTGGGGTATATAACTCAATCTACCATAACTAGGAAAAAGAACAACCTCATATAAGATATTCATATCAATTACAATAATTTGAATGTTTTTTTCCATTAAATCTTGTTTTGTTCAGTCTCACAATTCTGTGACCAGTCTTTTACTATCAAATACAAATGGCCAATTGAGAAAAACAGTTCTCAGACCTTCTTTCCATCATTGATTAAGACTGGGGTGGGAGGAATTATGGATAATATTCATTTAGCCTTCTGAGCTGTCTAGGCGGACGTGATGACCTTGCTGGCTAGCAGCTTCTTGTCCACTGCGTTGATGACACCCACAGTTATTGCCTGTCTCGTATCACTAACAGCACAATGGCCAGAGGAGGATAGACAGAGAAGTCTCAACATACATGTGCTTTCCAGGAATATATCAACAATGGCAGCCTCTCTAGACTTCAAGAATTTGGAGCTATCTTCTAGCATCTTACTAGAGCAGTGATCAATCTTCTTCAGCTCAACAAACTTGCAAGCAATGTGATCTTTGTGACAATCTAGTACAGGTGCATAGCCAGCACTGATTGGGTCTCCATGGTTCAGGATAATCACCCGAGCAATAAAACCAGCTGTTCAATTGCTAGGTCATTTTTGCTGTCACCATCTACATTGCTACAATGAACATCTTCTACAGATACCTTCCTGACATTGAAGTCCACATTGTCCCCAGGAAGATCTTCACTCAGAGCTTCAAGGTCCATTTCAACATACTCAGTTGTAACATTGACTGAAGCAATAGTGACCATCATGCCTGGTTTGATAACAACCCATCTCCACTTAGCTCAGGGGAACAGTACTACTACTGCCAATTTTGTAGACATCCTGGAGGGACAGGTGCAAAGCCTTGTCATTTGGAGGTATTGGTCGCAGGATGCAATCCAGAGTTTCAGGCAGTGTGATTCCACTGGTATTGCCATACTTATGGTTGGCTTTCCATTCCTTGATCCAAGGCATGTTAGCGCTTGGCTCCAGCATGTTGTCACTATTCCAACTAGAAATAGGTACAAATGCTTCTGTGTCATGGTTGTAGCCAATTTTCTTAATGTAGGTGCTTACTTCCCTAAGGATTTCTTTGTGTATCTTCTGGCTCATTGGAACCCATTTTAATACCAACTTCTAGTAGTTTCACACCCAGTGTGTAAGCCAGAAGGGCATGCTCACAAGTCTGCCCATCTTGGAGATGCCAGCTTCAAATTTACCAACACCAGCAGCGACAATCAGGACAGCACAGTCAGCCTGAGATGCACCTGTGATCACGATCTTCAAAAAAATCTCTGTGTCCCAAGGGCATTAATGACGGTCACACAATGCTTTCTGATCTCGTATTTCCACAGAGATATCAATGTTAATACCATGCTCACATTTGGCTTTCAGTTTTTCTAAGACCCAGGCACACTTACTTGAAGGAGCACTTTCCTATCTCAGCAGCCTCCTCACATTTTCAGATGGTTTCTTTGTCAATTTTACCACATTTGGAGATCAGATGACCAGTGGTGGTAGAGGTGGGTCTAAAGGATAATCCTTTTCATTCTTTCTGTTTTTCAATATTTTCCAGTTTTATTTTTATTAAACCTGTAATTCTTTTAAAATATATTTTAACTAAAATTCCCCCCAAAAAAGTAGAGAAAGTTACTGATATTCTCTCTCTCTCTCTCTCTCTCTCTCTCTCTCTCCCCCCTCCCCTTCCCTCCCTTTTTTGTGTATGTGTATGTGTGGTTATGTTTGTGTCTGTCTCTCCCTTATTTTATAATGAAGAATAGCTGAAATATTTTCTGTAACAATCCAGCTTTTACATTTAGAGGTCAGGGGACCTACTGTGAAGTTTCGGTGTCTCTCTCAGACTTAGCCTGAACTTAATGATGTTCATGTTGAATTTTCTTGCCTCTAATGTGAAGTAACACATTATGTAATTTTTTTATATAGTCAGTGCTAGATGCATTTCAAAAAATATGATAATAGATTAGCTTGCTTTTTGATCTGCTCACATTTTATTTCTGGGAAGAAGGCAAGTGACTGGAATACGTATTTCAGAAGAATCCTTTCTGCAATAAAGTAAATCCTTACTTGGATGCAATTACCTGTACAATAACTTCCTTTTCACATTAGTGTATGCCAAAAAGTCTGCCCTCGCAATTAGTGACTTCCCTTTGCAGAGCTGAATGTTACTGGACAGCCTTCTATAATTCTTTGCCATAAGCAGTCACTGTTGGCATCAAAACCTCTACAAGGTGTAATGTAAACTCAGGGATATTGTTTCCATAGTAGCATGACTCTCTAGTACACTCATATTAACAATTGCAGCCACTTCTGCCAACTAAGCCTGATACCTTTAGATGAGAACAGATGGCTAAGTGTTCTACTTCAGCTATCAGAATGTTTCAATGAAATCATTTTTCTTCTCTCCTTCAAAACTATCCTTGAATTCCTATGAAGGCATTTTTGATTAAGTGGGAGTGAGATGTGTTTAAATATCTGGTCTTTACACAACCATACAAATATCATTCTGACCTTTATCCTTGCTGCAGGTATACATAAACACTAGAAAATGAATGAAACAGAAAGAGATACAGCATTAACAAGCACTCTAACAATAATTTCCATCTTGTCTTTCTCTCTTCTAATGCTCGTATGACTTTGAGAGCAAGACTAACCAGTCATGTCTGAAATGCAGAACTATTTTAAAATGCTAACTTTCAAGTCAAATTACTTGTCTGTTCTGCATTTATTTATTTGAGTATTATAACTCCAAGCTGGAGGCCTACATAAGCAGTGTTCCTTAATTGTTTTCTGAAAGTGTTGGAGTAGATTAGACATCAAAATTTGGGTAAGTAATGTCATCAGCTTTGACAACTGGGGGCCAAGTTATCATTTTTCTTTTTTTTCCCTGAAAGCCATTTCATTCATATTTGCTCATAATTATATCCAACTGCTTTTCTTTTGCCAGTGTCTCTTCAGAAGGCTCAAGCCTGAGGGTTATCAGTGTGAAAGTGGGCAGGCATAAAATGATGTTATGTACTGTTATGCCAAGTTTGCTTAAGATATGTGCATGCATTATTGAAAGAAAGCTTTAATCTAGCAAACAGCTACAGTTTTTTTGAAAAAGAAAGCATTTTCCCATTCTGAAGGAGATTTTCCTCAATTATTAATGTTATTCTCTTCAGTTTCTCCTCAGTATTTTTGTAAAATATTTTAATTGGCTCAAATTCAAATATTTATCACCCCAGAACTGATTTCTCTCAAAAACACAAATTATCAGACTCTGGGTTTGAAGCAAGATTTAAATACAGGCACTGGTCACAGTTCCCTAAACCTTAGTTGACAAACACGTGTTGGTGATTCTCTAAGAAATAGAAGAATAGGTTAGTTTAAGATTCAGGGTAATCTGTAACTGTTGGGGAATAGTTTTTAAGATGTTATTACTATTTTAGATGCTTTTCTTATGTGTCGGTCTCATAGCAATTCAATGATGACCACCTCATGATTGGTTTGCAATTTTGCAATTGGAGAGCAAGAGAGATGACCTCTCAACAACATATTACAGGCAAGCAAAATAAGATTGGACATTTATGTTTCTTTTTTTGCCTCTGTAGTCATGCATCTGGCCATTCTTTTGTGAATTAATTGCCGCAGAAAAGGGAAATTCAAAACCAATGAGACCTGGAAGAGTGGCCAAAAACTTTACTATGGAGCAGACAATTTGTTTTGTTGTTATTAATGCTGAAATAGTAAGTAACAAAATAATGCCCTTAAAATTTTATAGAGCACGTATTCCCAATCTGAGATCCTAGACCCATCGGTAACTCGTGAACGTCATAATGATGGCTTCTTTACAATATTTTAAAAAAGATAATAAAGATCCAGACACAAAAGCACAACTATTGTATGGCTTAACTAATATAAACTAAATACCATGAGTAAGCTCATGGGGGTAAACTCTAGAGTATAGATTACTAGGAAGTAAAATGTGGGTTTAGAATGGGAGCTGATGCTTAATATATGTAGAATGTTTAATAAGATTTATTGAAAAAGTGTGGAAATGAATACAGTTGATGGTAACATATTATAGTGAGTATAGCTACCATTGCTGATTTAGAAATGTGATTGTGGCTGAAAGGGGTAGTCTAGGGATGTAAAATATCAATAGAAAGAAAGTGAGAGGGTAATCTAGGGACTGTATAACAGTGATTTCGGTGGTGGATGAAGATTTTGGTTAATAGTATAAATATAAGAATGTTCTATTACGAAGTGTTAAAAATATGGTGACACATTGGAAAATTACTACAAATGTTAGTAGTAATATTTTGATGATGCTTTTTCATCATTTATAACAAATGTTCCACAACAATACAAGGTATTCGTTATGCTGAGCATGTTTGTTTTTTAAGTTCACAGATTTTACTATACACTTATTGTTTACGTATGTTCATGTATGCATGATGTACTTCAATAACATTTTTTAAAATGAAAAAAGAGATCATATTTTACCTATGATTATTTTACTGCATGGTGAGTTATATATTTATTGGATTAATAAAGTTAAGAAAGTAGGTTAATTATTAATAAATAAATATATGCAGTTTGCTTGGTAGAGAAACTTTTTAAACTAGAGAAGTGAGTATATTAGCCAAAGGAGTGCTGATGCAAAATACCAGAAATCAGTTGGTTTTTATGAAGGGTATTTATTTGGGGTAGAGGCTTACAGTCACAAGGCCCTAAGAAGTCCAACTTAAGGTGCCTTTAGAGGTACTTTCTCACCCACAGTCTGTTGCCACGTGTAGATGCAAGATGGCAGGCTATGTCTGCGAGGGTTCAGCCTTCCTCCTCCTCCCAAGGCTCCATGGTCCCAGCTTCTTCCAATCTCAGCCGCAGGCTGGGACAAGTTTTGTCTCTCTTCCGTGGCTCATTTCTCTCCCGGCTCAGCTGCTCTGCTCTCTCCACAAGGCCAGCTGAAAACTGTCAGGCGAATGGCTAGTCTCTCTTCTCAGGGCCTCTGCCGTGTCTAATGGAGCCTTCTCTCTTGCTTCACTTATCTGCTTCTCTGTGTGTTTACTTCCCAGGCTCCAGGATCAAAACACTAACTTTCTCCTCTGCCATTTTTGTTGTTTTCTCTGTGAGTCCCCACCCACCAAGGGGGCAGGGACTCAATGTCCTACTGACTTGGCCCAATCAAAGCCTTAGTCATTATTTAATCAAGTAAAAGTGAAACCTCGGAATCCAATCCAATCTAATATGCCCAGAGGAACAGTCCAGTTCACAAACAATCCAATATCTATTTTGGAACTCATAAACAATATCAAGCTGCTACAGTGAGTGATGGTAAAAGGCATACTTGGAGGTATAAAAATCATTAAAATTTTTAAAACTTACCAAAAAACTCATTGGGTTCTTACCTGGCTCTGTGAGACTGGCAGATGGATATATCTAATTCCATTAGATAGACCAAGGAACTGGACTTTGAGACTTTCAGTCTTAGTTTGCCAGGACTCTTTGACAAATACCACATAATGGGTTGGCTTAATTGACAAACATTTATTAGGTCACAGTTTTGGAAGCTCGAAGTCTAAAATCAAGATGTAAGCAAGGTGATGCTTTTGTCCCAAAGTCTGTAGCCTCCTGGTGCTGGCTTGCCACAACCCTTGAGCTTTTTTGGCTTACATCTCTGCCTACTGTCACATGGCGAGTTCTCTCTCACCTTGTGTCTGCTCTTCAGGTTTCCTCTGACTTCTGGCTTCTTGCTGCTTTTGTGCTTTCTCTGACATCTCTTTATAAGGTCTCCAGTAAAATGGATTAAAGCCCACCCTGATTCATTTAGGCTATAACTTAACTAAAAAATAGCATCTTCAAAAGGTCCTATATACAATGGGTTCACACTCACAAGAATGCAGATTGAGATTAAGAGCATGTCTTTTGAGGGGTACATAATTCAATTTACCACACTTCCTATCTCTATTATCTGTCCTTTTGGGTTTCATGTACTAGAAATCTCCCATTCATTGTTTCCTCATTCCATAAATACCCTACTGAAGTAACAGCTCTGCCAAATGACATAGGATTATTACATACAAAATGCCTGGTTTTTGCCCATCATAGGGCTTATGATCAGATGGGAAGAAAAGGTAACCACAAGAAAAGTCACAGAAAAGGAGAGGGGCAAAGTATGAATTGCTCACTTGTCTGTTTTATTACAGTTACAATACTATCAGATTGAGAACTTGAGGGATGCTACCCAAATACCAAAAATGAAAAATGTTAAGAATATGTTAAAACAAATACGATGTTATGATGTAATATATGATTACGAGACAAATGAATGTTACAGACATTATGAATTGGCAGGAAGGAGAGGTTAACATACATGTGTAGCTAGTGGTAAGCAAAAATTTTCATGGACATAAGCTTAGCCTTGAATGATTGATCTAGAAGAGAAAGGAAAGGCCAAGGATAGAGAAAAAGATATTTGGGGTAGGTTAAGGAATCTATCGCGTGGCTATTACATGCCAATATGTTCTAAAATGCCATTTTTGCCATTTTCTAACTGTAGAAAAAAGATACAAAAACAGTAACCTGAAATGCAACAAGTAAATGAATGGGGAATAAAAATTTTAAAAGAGATAAAGAATGATGACATCTTGCTTTCATCAAACTGTCTTAACCTGTATCCTCACCATACCAAAGGAGAGCAAAGGAGGAATTGCCCCATTCTTTATCACATACATGAGTAAAAGGAAATTTGATTCAGATATTTAGAGATCCCACTACCATACACACTACAAACAGGAAACAGTGAATGAGAGCCAGGGAGCACTATTAAACAAGGGAATGGTGAAGAATATGAGGATGGGGCAGTGGAGAAAGGAGAAATTTAGTGAAATGGACACTAAAGCAAAACTGGGAAGAAAAAGTCATGTATGCAAAGGTCAGAAGCCAAAACTGGTGTGGGCTGTGACTGTCACCAGGTAACAGGGAAATAGGGCTCTGAATCCAGTTTGCTCAGTCTATCTGAGCCTGACCAGGTGTGAGAACATTCATCAAGCTCTTGATAGACTACGGCGCCCATCCATGAGAAATCTCATTTCTGGACATTCTGCAGTCCTTGACCTTGAAAGCAGTTCCGGACTGATGGTCTAACTTGATAAATGATGATTTCTCAAAGAGTAATGCAATTCTCCCACTCTGTGTGACCACAAATACACACAGACACCCACATACATGCACACGTGGCATAAAAGTGTATAGCTAGTGCATGGAAAGATCCATGAATGTGTAAAACACTCATTCCACCAGCAAGTAATAGATAACTGTGGCACACGTGATGCATTCAATATAATTACAGATACCAACACCTGTGCCTGCCCTGCTCTAACCGCTCCAAGAGAAATTTTGGCTGTCTGACAGCAAGGTGTACAAGATACTCCTTGCCTAAGAGTAAAAATACAAATGTTTATTATAAATAATTCATGGGGTCATAGCTGTGTTGTATGCAGAACTAGAGTGGTCTGACTAGAGCACCTGGCCTAGGAATCCTAAAATATGCTGGGTTTTTATTTGAGTATATAGTTTTCGGTCTAAACAAGTATAATGGTATCTTTACTTCCTCTTCTTACATTACTTTTATTGATTTATTGTACTCTTGTTCCTCTCACTAAATTGTAAATCCCTATATGGACTGTTAGCTATGTGTCACTTATTTCTATTTCTTATGCATCTGTCACAATTCTATCATCTATATCTGCCTATCTATCATCTATCATCAATTATTATCATCACATATCTTTCTATCATCTATCTAAATATGTGATCAATGACTGCTTGCGTATTCAATTACCCCATAGACTTCCTTCAGTCTTGAAATAATAAAAATAAAATGAATATTCATGAATTCTATATAAAGGATAAGATAATCATTTTTATGGACATTTAATATTAACAAGAATTCATTATGTCTTCAATCAAGAGTAAGGTTAGGTATATTTTATAGATGGGCAAATATAGATATCTATTTGTTAAGAAAATACAAAGTTTGATGTTTTAATTTGCCCACAGGCTGCAGATGCAAAAATCCAGAAATAGGTTGGATTTTATAAAGGGGATTTATTTGGAGTAAAATTTACAGTTCAAAGGCCATGAAAAGTCCAAACCAAGGCACCATCAGAGATACCTTCTCACTAAAGTCAGGTTTGAGCTCAGCTTATGTTTGAGCTCAGCTGAGGGCAACCAGGCATAGGGCTAGTCTCTTTCTGGGTCTACTGTATCAGTCTCAGCTGTTCTGTGTTCTTCTGGAATTCAGCTGTAAGCTATCAGGCATATAAGCAGGGCTTGTCTCCTCTTGAGCTGCTCCTTGGTCCCAACATCTGGGGGCATCGTGCTTAAGAGGCCCTCTAGTCCTCTCTCTTACATGGCAGGATCAAATGTGGTGGCTTCCTTTTCCTGTGTCTGTCTGTGTCTCCACTTTTATTAGACTCAAAAATAGGGCAGAGACTCAACCTGAGTCAAGCCTCAATGACATAGTCCAATTGAAAGCCCAAAAGTGATCTTATCAGGTAATCTAATCAAAGTCCCCTCATCTGAATTTAATGCAATCAAAGGATATCACACCCACAGGAACAGACTGGTTTATAAACATAACTGCCACATTTGGCAATATATCCTAAGGCCTCTACATGAATTCCCCTTTTGCTGTCATAGGCATTCTTTCCTCTGAGATATCTGGACTCTTTATATATTTGGAGGTTATAGATATACAGTGACATTTCCTTTTTGACTAATTTGTGTTAATGTAAAAGATCTCTAACCCAATTCCACTTACCCAACTCACCAATTAACCATCACCCCCACCCCCATTCCCTCTATTCTGATGTGGGCCATTGATTAGTAGATCTCCTTACTTCTCTGTGCTCTTTTTCTGCCATCAGCTAAATTATGTTTGTCAAGTGTTAAGCAATTTTTCCCAAACATGTTTATGCCAGTTTTATATGCTATTGTAATGATATACATTAAATAATTTATATTTAAAACAAATAAGTAATGAGAGCAGGAAGAAAAAGTTGGTGAATGGAAACCACATTGAATGCTTTGGAAATATTTGTTAAAGGTTAGTGGAAAAATGCTGTCAAATTAGATGGGGGCAGGACAACTGTAAAAGACTAAAAAACATGGGGGAAATTGTGAAAATATGTCAGAAATGACATACTTGGATTTTTCACTAGTATCTTAAAGTTTTTAGAAGAATCATAAAGGGCCTATTCAAAGAAAAGGCCTATGACTTACATAAAAATAGTGGTACATGAATGTATATTTGTAAGATTTAAGTAAAATAAAGTGTTGAATGTCCATGTATCTTTTTAGAAAAATAATGATCCTCTTTAATAGACTTTAAAAAATTGACTTACTCTATGATGGCTAGATAGAAGGCTTCTACTCTTTACCCTTAAATTTGTTCAAATTCAAATTGTACTTATTTGGGATTCCTAGAAATTCTTTTAAACCTTGAAGTTGAAACAAAAGTGATGCAGTGGCTACATTCAGTGGCATGGTCCTTGATCTCAAGAAGCTTTCAATTGAGTAAGGGAGGTATGCTATATATACATATTTTTGTCAAGGGTTTATCATTCAAGCCCTACAATTTTATCAGGTATTTACTTCCAGAAGAGTAGATAAAAAGACTCATTTGTTTATTCAACAGATGTTTTTTAGAAGTGCCTTTTTAGGTACCAGGGAACTATGCTTAGTCCCTAGGACACAGTAGTGAATAAAACAGACAAGGTCCTTGCCCTAGAGAAGGCACTCCTTGACTGTAAGGTAGGATTCCCACAGGAGACACTAGTTTTGAAGAAAATAAATGGCAAAGGGAAGTGGATGTCTTGAGCAAAAGCAGAAGAAAAGCTCAAGATTTGTTGAGGGATTAGTGAATAATTTGGCTAGAGGATGAGAGATGTGTGGAAACGTAGTAAGGATGAAAGATGCGCACTCTCCCCCTTTTCAGGCAAGGACAATTCTTTGAAAATTTTTATTTTGTCTTTCTGAGCCTCAGTTTTCTCATGAATGAAACTCAGGCAATGGTCAAACTTCATGATTCCCAAGGTTATTTTCAGACCTAGTATTTTTCTCTTCTGATTTCAAATCCCCTCGTGTGGTCTTTGGAACACAGTTAATAGCCAAAAACCTATCCTCCAAATTTGGTTTGTCCTTAGGCTCTCATCTAGGGCTGGAATTAACACAGGGAGTGAAGATAAAGAAATTGAATTTCTAAGCCATATTGCTCAATGAAGATCATCAAGGCCTGCTGTGGCACTCCATTAATTGCTAAAGTAACAACGTATCAGCGAGGAACAAGAGGGAAAAAACAGAAGCATTTCTATATCCATCTGGGTCCTGTAATTCCTTATTTACACAGTGTGTTTTACACACACACACACGCCTCTCAAATCGTACATACAAAAGTGTCATCTAGATTTGGAATTTATAGCTTCTTTCCTTTTGTGTTATTTGCTTTTACAGTTTAGGCTTTACAAATTCTAAGACTATGTCTATATAATGCCCAAAAAGATTTATTGGGCAACAAATTTGCTTGGCCATTTGCATCCTAATGGCAAAAGCAATTTCTTCAGTCAGAATAGTTTATTTTCTTTTCAGTTGCAAATGGGAATATTTGTAAGGGAAAAGAAGTTATTTTGGTTCAAAGGGGATATTATACTTCCATCTTTTTGACACCTGCCATCCTCCCAACTCAGCAAGGCTTCCATTGGCTGAGAATTAATATCTTGATTGGAATGACCGCAGGTTGAATTAAAATTAACCAGTCCTTTCCTATTTTAAATTTCTGAGTTTTTCCTTTAGGATTATGTAAATAGTTTACAAATTATAATATCTAAAGTGATAAAGTGTTATTTTCTGGAAAGGGTTGGTGGAAAGCCTTGCCTTTAGGGAGTTGTGTACTCAGAGAGAGTACTATATTAGGAATCACATGTGCTGAGTTCTTGTGTTTTTTTATTAGCTGCATTACTTTGGACACATTACTTAACTTTTGGAGGCCTTAGTTTTTTGTATTTTTTTTAAATTGGGTGGCAGAGGTAATTAGAGAAATGCAGAATGTAGGCAGTATCATTGAAGGTGGCTGTGTGGACCATCACCTCACTAAGTACCTGAAATATGTCACAAATTTTATATATCTTATGTCAATGGTTCCTCCCAATAATTCTAGTGGAAGCATTGGAACCCAGAGAAGTAAAGTTATTTACATAGGATGACATAACCAGTAAGTGGAAAACCCCACATCTGTCTGGTATTTCTCTATAGCAGACTGACCCCTTTAAGGTCCCTTGAAGCTCTGCTTAATTTCTTGGCACATCAAATTCCAGCTTTTCCTTCTTTAGCCATATACTTCCAGATGCAGATAAATTCCTACCTTCTAAAATTGTCTCCATATTAATGAGATCATGCAGAAGAGGTAGCTTCATGACTCACTGTAAGGTATTATTGTTATCCGATGAGCACAATTGCATACTCTAGGCTTTTCAATCTGCAGTTGGACTTGTTTCATTTCAGATGCCCACAAAAACATGTATTCTTGTTCTTCATTTTCTGATTTCACATAAATTACGTAGCCATTTTCAGGATCTGTGAAAACTGCTTTGGCAGGCATTGGGACAGCCAAAAGGAAAAGAAACCCACAGGCCACATTGCAAAGTCTATTATGAGAGATATTGCGAATCTCACCTTCTCTTGCCCAAAGTCAAGTACTCAGAGCATAACACAGGCAGGAATGAATGTTACTTGTTAGTTGTATACTGCTACAGGATGGCAATTCTCTAGTTTAAAGGGGGTGGGAGTGGGGTGAAAAAAGCCAGCTCACGTGCAATCCATCTGTTTAAAAACAAACATAAATAAACTTTCATTGTTTAGCTCAGTACCTTAGTATAACAACATAAGGGTTTTCTGGACAAAATGCACTTCGACACACATAAACCTAATTGTGCTTACAATGAGAGGTGGTATTTTTTTTTTAATTTTTTCAATGATTTGCTAACATCTCATAGAAACCTTTGAAAAGCATTCTACGTAGAGATATTTTGCTGATTTAGTATGGCATGCATTTGGTATTCCTTTCCTCTCTGGATTTAATTTTGGGGACATTAAAAAAAAATCTTTCTTAGGGCTTTCCTTATAATTTTGGAAGGAAAATCCACAGTTAGAGTAGTTTAAACACAGGTATGTAGCATAAATATTCTGCCCACTCATTGGGGGAGGTGGGCAGGTAGTTGGAATCTATTGAAATAAAATAGAAATGACAGCTCAGGCAGCTCTGGTGTTCTTTTGAGTGGGAGAGGATTCTTTCTTTTCAGATAAGGGAATTCTGGGTCTAACTGAAAGGAATAGAATTAATAAAGGAGTCCAGCTCTACCTGCCACTTTTTTCCCCCTTTTCTTTTGGTTAATTCTACTCAGAGAGGGAGAATCCAATGGGGGTAGTGGAACTTCTAGGAATTCCTGGACCCAAAAGAACACAGATCATTCAATAGAATACAAGTGATTTAAAAGTAACACAGGGAAGCTTCACAGAACAAATTAAAATACCATCACTGAGAATTAGCAATGGAAGCTGACAGGTTTTATAAACTTTGAGGTTTTGTTGAAGTGGAAGGCAGCTGAAAGGAAGGAAATAAA
Source organism: Cabassous unicinctus (assembly GCA_029593785.1). NCBI lineage: Eukaryota > Metazoa > Chordata > Mammalia > Cingulata > Chlamyphoridae > Cabassous > Cabassous unicinctus. The sequence goes on along the minus strand of JAQZBX010026538.1, from coordinate 4,796 downwards.
ATGCCCTTAGGTAAAAAACTATGATGGGTTTCAATGTCTTTGATTTAATATTTTTCTTAAGCTATAGGTGGCTTTGTAAGCAAAATCAGCTTTTTAGAACCATAGTAGTGATAAAGTTATATCATCTCTACCTATTTACACAAATATGTCCATATATAGATATGTCTTGGGCTGGATGTTAGGAAGGACTTGGTCATCATCAACACTCTGTTACATAACCTGAATTTCACAGAATAAGGACAAATTTTTTATGCAGAAAACACTGACAAAACCACACACACGTGCACACATATGCATGCATGTACACACAGAAATGTTCAAGTTCAGGTTTCTTGAACACTGGCAGTTCATCAGATTGACCTGTAGCCCCATCTGCACCTAGATAAAAGCATCCGGGGGTAGGACCTGAATGTCTCTGATTTATGAAGTTTCTACAAAAGACTTTGCGCAGCCAATTTGAGAAACACTTTGCTATCTTGTAAACAGAGTCCCTGAACTAAAGTGAAGGGTTTGGGCAGGAATAGAATGGAAGATTTTCTTTCCTCTAGGAAAGAATATTTGTGAAAAAAATCTCCAAGCATATTTTACATTCAAGAAACCTCTGATAAAGATATTTGGACAACGATATCAGAATATATGAGCTCTCTCTGGCCCCTCATAACCCTAGTTCATGAAAATCAAATGAAAAAGTAATTATTTAATTGCTAGCTACATTCAAGAAACTTCTGCCCTGCATCTAGCACTCTGCTAGGCTCTGTAAGGGATACAAGATAATTGGAAAGTGTGAGTGTTTATGATCAGTATGGGAAAAGATGATATTGACATAGAAATTAATTAGAGATTGATTCTTTTAAGCAACACAGAAACAATAGAAATATATTATCCTCGATACAGTAACTAGGTGTTGTACGCAAAATGTCTAATTTAGGCATCAAGAACATTTTGAAATAACTTCTGAAGAATTGTTGGAAGTTACTCGAAGCATAATGTTAGGAGATTACAAATCCTGATGTAACACACGTCTTGGCTTGGATTATAGCCTAGCTCTGGCAAAACCAAAACTAGACTGTGTAAGTTTAGCAAGTCATTTGACTTCCCTGGGACTTATTTTCCTTATCTAATAAAGGAGCTTGGGCTGGATCAATGGTTCACTATGGGCTGGGGCAGGGGCCAGGGAAGGTAGCATTTGGCAATGTCTGGAGATATTTTTATTTGCCACAACTTGGGGTTGTTGCTACTAGCATCTAGTGGATATAGGCCAGGGTTGTTGCTAAACATACTGCAATGCACAGGACAGCCCTCATGGTAAAGAATTATGCATTTCAAAATGTCAGTGTTTCCAAGGTTGAAAAATCCTGGTCTAGAAGGGTGTACAACTCTTAATACTTTGTATTCTTGGATAATGTATCTTAATTATTACAGGGCACAAGAATCACGTAAAGAAATAGTAAAATGCAGATTCCTAAACCCCAACTTCCAAATATTTTAATATATTAGGTCTGGTGTGTTACTCAGTAATCTGTATTTTTAACATATATCTCATGTGATTATATTGTATTTTGAGGAAACTTACATATACATTAATACTGAAGAAACCTAGTTTGAGCCTTGGAAAATAATAATGCCAGACATTATTTATTAAGTACCTCATGAGTAATACAACAGCCCTTTGAGACTTATACAAGGCCTCACAGCTCTTTAAAAGCAAGGTACAACTTGAATTCACCTAGTTATAACTTCAAAGCCCACATTCTGGCAACCAGGCAAACTGAATTCTTGAGTAGACAAATAAGCAGCAGGAGGAGAAAGTACATGGGGCAACAAGAAGATTGGACAAACTGGAAGAGAAAGTTTCCATTGGAGATAGACAAAAAGACTGTGAATTGTTAAAGGTAAGGTGAAAGATTTCAGAGGACCTTGAATTAGAAAAGGAATCTGAATTCAATCTGCTGGGCTAGTTTTCTCAGTGCTCATTGCAGATTAGATTCACCTGTGATCTTTTAAAACCAACTGATTCAAGTGCCACATCCCAGAGATTTTTACTGGATGCTGCCCTGCATCAATAGATTTTAAAAGTCCTCAGGTAGTTCTAATTGATAGTCAAAATGCCACAGGGAATCACTGTAACTCAAAAGCAGCTGAGAGTCTTAAAGAAATGTTAAGGAGAATTAACCTGGTGGTGATGTATAGATCAGAGCACAAGCAATGGGGGAAGGGAAGGAGATCAGCTAGAAGGCTATTGTAGAAACCTAGGAATGTAAAGATAAAAACCCACACTAAGGAAATAGAATGGAATCAGCACTGCAATTAGGAGACCCCAGCTCTGCTAATGTGGCTCTCACCAGCCTATTTTGTGCCATAGGAAAAATCACTTAACTTTTCTGGCTCCATTTCACACTAAATATCACTGAATATACCACAGCATTGTTATGGGATTCAAATTAGATAATTGAAAGTATTTTGGAAAGTATAATGCACAATAGATGTTCAATATGTTATGAAAATGGTAGCAATAGACTGGGTAAAGATGGAGATATCTTGGACATAATAACTTTGGTGAAACTGGTCATCAACCGAAATTGGAGAAAGGAGTAAGATTCTTCTAAAGGTTTGAGCCTGTGGAATGGGATGATCCTTCTAACAGAAATGGGGATGTTGGGAATAGGAAATAATTAAGGAAAACTGCAACAGGTGTAGATCAGAGGTTCTCAACTGGGGGCAGTGTTACCCCACAAGGAGTATTTGGCAATGTCTGGAGACATTTTAGCTGTCATGACTGGGGGGTGCCACTGGAATCTAGTGGATAGAAACCAGGATGCTGCTAGACAGCCTGCAATGCCCTGGGCAGCCTTCCACAGCAAAGAATTATCTGACCCAATGTTCCAGTAATCCCAAGGTTAAAGAACCTGGAATAGACACTACAAAAACATAGAGTTGGAAGGGGCCAAAGGCATCATGTAGTTCTACTCTTTTGTTTCACTGATGAGTAAAGTACGAAATTCAGAGATGAAATGACTTGGTCAAGGTCACTCAGAGAGTACAGGCCACAGTGAAATAAATGAAATCCAAATTTCCTGACTCCTGTTCTGTGCTCTTTAGAAGGGACTCATCTTACCCCTGACCCAGCTCAGACATGATCCTGGAGCATTCAACTGGAGATGTTTTGTGCCCACTAAGGAAGTCTGAACTGAGGGCTAAGTAGGAGGTTAGGGGTGGAGGTCTCCATCTTGGAATGACTAGCCCAGACATATTTGATTTCCAAATAACTAAATTTTAGGGAGAAGAATAAGAAAACATAACAGAAAATATAAATAAAAAAGGTCAGAGGACTCAGGAAGACATTCCCTCTTGAAGGAAACCTTAGAAACACTACTAGAAATGTTTTATCTCAGTGACTTTAAAACCACACAGAAAGGAATTGCTCTAAGACCCATGAAATGTAACAAAGTCAGTTAGGATGAGCCTCAAACAGCCATTGGACTTCTGAGATGGAAATCATGGTGACATTTAGTGGAGCATGTCCACAGATATTGGGGAAAGAATGAAGATTTCAAAGAGAGATGGAAGGGGTAATGGGATAATGACGAAAGGAGGATGGTAAATTCCAAGCATATTCTCCTGAAAAGGAGATAAACTGGACCAATGAGACAGCAAGGTCAAGTCAAGGACTTGGGAAGGCAGGAGCTATACCTGTGTTTGCTGAGAGCAAAGGGGACTTTGGCGGCATTGGCTGGACCTCTCAAGCAAATGGAGGGCCGCGGCGATACCGGGATCTGGACACTAGATGGCAGTAGCGGGGCCCTTTCGGCTCGGTTCGCGGTCCTATAAGGCGCTGCTTGTTTAAGTACAGTCGCATTTAGTTGGAGCTGCAGGGGAGAGAGGGAGAGGAGGGTAGCAAGAAGGAGAGAGGGCGAGCTTGAGAGAGAGGGGAGCTCGCTGTGTTTACACCAAGCACAGGCTGCGAGCGTCCATCCCGGTCCCTAACTCGCGCTCCTGAGAGAGCAAGGCTGTTCCGGGATCCCGCCGTCGTGCGGCAGGAACCCAGTGTGTCCGGGTGCCGGAGCCAGGAAAGCCCTGAGGGAAACCGAGGGAAACCGGCGGCGCGTTTTACTACAGAGATCACGAGCGGAAGAAGCGAGAGCCGAAGCGCGCGAGGGAGCAACCAGCGAGGCGGAGACATGAGGACCTACTGGCTGCACAGCATCTGGATGCTGGGCTTTTTCCTGTCCCTCTTCTCCTTGCAAGGTAGGGGGGAGGATTCACTGACCCCTCGCGCCTCCACCTCCCCGCTTCCCGCTCTGGGGTGTTAGATGGAGTAAGGAGCGCTCGGAATATGGACGGAACGGGCTTATTTACAAGTCCTGCGGTGCTCTCCCTGCCCTCCCGGCTGAGTGCCCAGCCTAGGTCCTGAGGCGTGCACGAGTGTGCAGACGGACTCGCTGCAATCTCAGTGGTGGTGTTGTTGGTGGGGACGTCGGGAACCGGGTGGATAGACTGGTGTATGTGTGTGTGTTGGGGGTGGGGGTGGGGGTGGGGGTGGGCTGGTGCGAGTGGTGGTGGCAGTGGAGCTAGGGTTGCTCCTCTGTAAACTCCAAGCGCCACCGTGGTGTTCGCTGTCCCCGAGAACCCGGTGCTGATACCACTGCATTCCGCCTCTTTCAGGAAGGAATTGGCATTAAGTTTAGGAGCAGCCTGGGCATCCGCTTGGCACCTGGTACTTGCATCTCTGTGGAAAATAACCCCTGCAGATTCCGCTTGAGATGGGGAGGGATGCGGGTGGAGGGGAGCGGGGCTGG
>JAQZBX010026537.1:0-28847 GCA_029593785.1 Cabassous unicinctus | reverse complement strand
GCCCCCACAAGGAGGCCCCAGGAAGCGAACCTGGGGCCTCCCATATGGTAAACGGGAGCTCTATCTATTGAGCCACACCCGCTTCCCTGTCTCCCTTTCTTAAAAAATGGTAGCATGCTATGTATACTCTTTTGTACTTTGCTTTTTTCCCACAGAACAATATAAACTGGAAATCATTCTATATCAGTTCATTGAGACTTTCCTCATTTTAAAAAATAACTGCATAGTACTTCAGTGTGTGGATTTACCTTTGTTTATCAACATATTTTTATGGATAGGTATTACATTGTTTTTGGTACTTTGCTATTAAATATTCTAAAACATAGTTAATGTTTTAGACCTAAAGTATGTCGAAACACCTAAAATGTTAGAAGTGCCTGACATTTAGAATAAATTATTAAGTTTTCAGAGTATTTGATGTGGCAGATTGCAAATACCAATGCATATGTGAAAGGTATATATGATTATTTTTATTTATAAGATAGTAAAAATTTCTATTTTTTATCTGTTAAAGCAAAACTTCTGTGAGGAAAATATATTGTTATGGGATTACCTGGGAAAAATAACTAGTAATTGTCAAAAGTTTTTTTAACTATTAAAGCAATACAAGGTCATGGTTTAAAAAACTCTAACAGTACACATAGTTACAAGGTAAAAGTAACCTTCATCCTTTCTCAGAGATGCCACTATAGAAGTTTTAATTTTTCTAGAAATGTTATTTAAATATACATATGTATTTATAATACGTATACATTTTAATGTATATATGTATTTATAATATATATGTATTTATATTTTAATGAGAATATATAAATTTTCTCTGTTTTGAAATTTATAGAATTTTATAGAATGCCTGGACATCTTCCTCTTTCTTGCTTATAGTTATACATGCCAGCTATATACCATGTAATCATTTATAAATTTTAATAACACTGAGCTGTTATAAGCCTGCTGCAGTAAACATCCTTGTACAGATATCTGTGCACATGTGTAAATCTGTAGAATAAGTTCCTCCAAGTGGAATTTCTGGGTGAAGGAGTTTTAAAATTTTCATAGTTATTTTCTTAGTAGAAAATAATTCATAACAATAAAATTGCTAGCAAAAGCCATGTGCATTTTTAAAGTGTTGATGAATGTTGCAAAAATGGGATCAGAAAATTTATATAAGCCCAACTGCTTATGAATATGCTAGTTTATTTTCCCTAAACCCATCCAAATACTGGTTTGTAACTTTTTAAAATCTCTTTTGATTTAAAGAAAGCGAATGAATGGTATCTTGTTTTAACTTATTTGACTGTTGAAGGATTTTTTTTTTTGTATTCATAATAGCCATGTCTTTTAAAAAATGTCCATGTTTATACCTTTTACCCATTTTTTGTTTAGGTATTTTTCTTTTTCTTGTTGAATAGAAAAGCTGTTTACATATTTAAATATTATTATACCTTTTTTGAATATGTTACAGATAATTTTGTCCTAGTTTGTATTTTTGCCTTTTTCTTTTTTGACATACAGAAGTTGACAAATTTGATGTGATTAGATCTGTTAGTGTTATGTCTCCAAATATTTTCTCCTCCTCAAGATTGCATAGTCATTTGTTTTTTTTTCTTCCAAGGAATGAGCAGCTTAAAAATCAAGAATGGGTTATGTTTTTTTGATTTTATGTTCTTTTATAGTAAAGACATAAAAACAAAAGTTGAATAGACTAGATTTATTGTGCTCTTAATGTACAGTTTTAATATTAAAGGAAATACTTTTAACATGACAGTTTTAACTTTTTAAATGCACTTTTTGGTTTGTTAAGAGGTGCTAGTTGCTTTTCATTTTCCCATTGTCTCATTTTTGCTATTGGTATATCATTATTTTGTTTTTAGAATAAGTTCTTAATCTGTTTTGTGTTTTCATAATGATATGGAAAATTAGATTAACATTATATTTCTTAGGAAGAAGGTTAGGAAGTAGGAAATAACCAAAACTTTTGGTGCTACAAAGAAAGTTTGGAAACTATTTTCACTGGTAATTATAAAAAATTAGGTCTATAGTTCCAGCTGGAGAGATTCTGGAAGTCAGGAGCTTTTATTTGCATCTTAGTTTAGCCAGGTCTTTAAGCATTGAGTATATTGTCTGACTTTCAGTGCTTCTGTTTCCTCTAAGTATGAAGTACTAGTAATGATACCCAATGTATAGAGTTATTATATGGAGAAACTAAAACAAAGTCACACCTTAAGTGTCTTATAGACTTATTTACTTCATCTAAGTCATCAACAGAAAAGCAGTATTTCATTTAAAAATTTGGATCTGTTGAAATATGACTAAGTTTGTTTCTGTTTTTGCTTTTTACTTGAGTGATTTAATTACAAATATATTTATCTACCTTTCTTCAGGAAGATACAGTTTTTTTAAAGGAGCAACTTCGTAAAGCAGAGGAACAGGTTCAGGCAACTCGGCAAGAAGTTGTCTTTCTGGCTAAGGAACTTAGTGATGCTGTAAATGTGCGAGATAAGACAATGGCAGATCTACATACTGCACGCGTGGAAAATGAGAAAGTCAAGAAGCAGTTAGCTGATGCAGTGGCAGAACTTAAACTAAATGCTGTGAAAAAAGATCAGGTAAAGCAGGTTAATTTTTATTTACTAGCTACATAAAAACAGTATTATGGTTATTTCAGAGAGTAATACAGTCGATCTTCATTATTTGCAGATTTTTTATGTTTGCGAATTTACCCACTTGCTAAAATTTGTAACCACAAAAATCAATACTTCTGTTTTCACTGTCATTTGCAAATGTGCTGAGTAGCAAAAAAAAATTTTAGTTGCCTAATGTGAGTTCCCAGCTGGGGTGGAACAGTGCTTAGCTCTGTCTTCTTGTCCCAGCTGTCCTGGGGGGGGAAAAGAAGTATCCTTTACATCGTCTATTTAGTACCATACTTTTGCATTTCTGTGCTTTTTTTGGTCATTTTGCTGTTTCAGATGCCCCCAAGTGTAGTGCTGAAGTACTGTCTAGTGTTCCTAAGTGCGAGAAGGCTGTGATGTGCCTTACAGAGAAAATATGTTTGATAAAGTTTGTTCATGCATGAATTATAGTTCTGCTGACCCTGAGTTCAATGTTAATTTGTCAACAATATGTATTAAGTAAGGGGTCTTTAAACAGAAACACACATAAAAGAAAGTTAAGTATTGATCAGTTGATAAAAATGTTATGACCAGAGGCTTGCAGAAACCTAATCCTGAATATCCCCTAAGAGCAGTGGTTCAATATTTGCTAATTCAGTTGTTGCAGCAACTTTATAGAGCATAATTACTGTGAATAATGAGCATTGACTATACTTGCTTGTCAGGAGGTGGATTATTTTTCTACAGTTTTAAAATGAGCCTTGTTCTAAGAATATAATCCTGGATTTATTATTGGGAGGGCTAATGCAGCTCTGTAGCCAAAACCTCAAAACAAATGAAAATTGAAAACCAGAAAGAAAAAAGTAAATATGAAGCTGGGATTTATTCCTTATGAGGTACAGATTTTTACCTTTTACTTTGAGAAAGTGTTTATTTTTCAGGAAAAGACTGATACACTGGAACATGAGTTGAGAAGAGAAGTTGAAGATCTGAAACTCCGTCTTCAGATGGCAGCAGATCATTATAAAGAAAAATTCAAGGAATGCCAGAGGCTTCAAAAACAAATAAATAAACTTTCCGACCAATCAGTAAGTACTGTTGAATTCATACATAGTAAAATATTTCCTTTAACATTACTTTTATTTGCAAACCAAATTTATTCTAAATATCAACCTTTTGGATATAATTTATGTCTGCTTGATTTCAAGTTATTGGCATAATACTGTAATGATTATATATATATATATATATATAAATATATAAATATATGGAATTCTTACTTGCTGGAGAACCAGTGAAGGAAACAAGAGCAACAGCAGGAAAAAACTCTTTCCCTCCTCAGTTCTTGCTAAATGCCTTTTTTTCTGACTCTTTCTCTCCTCAGTTCTTGCTAAATGCCTTTGTTTATTAAGAACTCAATACATATTATTGGATCTCTTTTTGTGACAATAAAGCCTATCTTCGGTGAGATTTACCATTAATCATCCCTGGGGTCTTAGATGGTTTCTTAGTTGTCATTGGCAAGTTCTTCCATCCTGCTCTTACCACTTGATTAGGAAGTGTTAAAGAGTGTTTGCTAATTCTTTTGCATCCTATTTATAGGTGGGTGGGTAGATTTGTAATAAAGCAAAAGAAAATGTTTTTTGTTTTGATGTGTGCTTTTTTAAAAATTTTTTTTTTATATAAATTACTTTAGTCTGTATCTCTAACAGATAAGGACTTTTATTTATTTATTTTTTTAAAGATTTATTTATTTTATTTTATTTATCCCCCCCTTGCTGCTTGTGCTGCTGTGTCCATTCGCTGCGTGTCTTCTCTGTGTCTGCTTATCTCCCCCTTGCTGTGAGGTCCTGCCGCATCAGCCCACAGCGCCGCGCGAGCCGGCCTGCCCTCACAAGGAGGCGCCGGGAAGCGAACCCTGGCCTCCCATATGGTAAACGGGGGCTCTATCCACGGAGCCACACCCGCTTCCCTTGATGTGTGCTTTAATGTGGGTACTTAAGTTCTGGTTCTTAGCTACAAGTCTTGTGATGGAGTGCTGGAAGTGGAGAAGAAACATGTAAAGAAACATTTAAAACCTGAAGCTGAACATGATACCATTGTTCTCTTTGCAAACAAAATTTTCCCTGTAGACAGTTTTATTTGTATAGTATATGATGCAAATGATATTTATTTTTTGAAATCTGAAAGACAAGCAACAAATGCGTCCGGTAAAGTAGGAAGACTTGTGAAAAATATAATTTAAATATGGTCCACATGTAAAGTTATGGTTTTGGATCTTTTGAGCACATTATGACTTAGTAGTAGAAAACTTATGAGGAATTCAACAGTGAGATGTCTGTGAATGACTTGTTTGGTATTGTTTTCATGATTTTACAAGAAAAATCAAAGTATTTCTCATTTGTAACATTTAGATCAGTTGGTAAGGTGATGTGTATAACTTTAGTCTTTGTTAGCTTTTGGATAAAGCAGCTTTGGGTACTCTTTGAGATTTATTTTTATGATTATTTTTTATGTGGAAGGAAGGAAGCAATTGTTATTCATTTAACAGTTTATTGTTAACATTTTGAATAGGCCAATACTAATAGTGTCTTCACAAAGAAAATTGGGAATCAGCAGAAAGTGAATGATGCTTCAATAAACACAGATCCAGCTACTACTGTCTCTACTATAGATGCAAAGCTACCACCTGCAGGTAAAGATCTTCTAGAGTTTTTGTAGTGTCCTGTCTTGACAGGTATTTATACTTATTTATACTGCCTTGTTCCAGGTATGAGTTTCAGAGAGCATCCAAAGCTCCTTATATTCAAGTGAGGAAATTGAGGCAAAATAGTATAAAGTATTACATATGGTGATTACACAGAATTTGAGTGTGAACTTGTTTTTATCTTTATGAGATAATGAAGTATTCAATTCATTCACAGTGTGAATGAGCTGGTATTTGTTAGTACTCATTTAAGCCATCTGTGACAAAAGCCAAGAATTTTAATTTTTACTTAATATTCCATTAAATCTATGGAATTTTGAAACGTTTTACTTGTGGCATTTCATTGTACAATTCTTTTGGGGGAAAACTTGTAAATCCCGCTTGTTCTACTCATGTTCCTCTCTCTTTTTTCTTGACTGCTTTGGACCAAATGGTAGGACACTTCCTTTGTTAGTGTACCTGTTGGAGGATAACTTGAATTTATAATTGTCAGTTTATTGTTCCTTAACTTATAGAGCAGGTTAGAGTAACATACTGAATAAATGAATGACATGAAAATTTGAATTAAATCTAGGTTTTCACTTGTCTTAATTTCTTTTATTCACCTTTCTGTAAATCAAAAACTTGACAATAATGAAAGTAAGTACTAGAGAAAATATGTTTGTTTGTTGGTTACAGTAATTGGTGTTTTAGTCTTCTTAAATGTATTGTAAACATCATATGTGATTAAATATTTAATTAGGTTCAGCCCCTGTATGACAGGATCCAACCTTCCATCTTTGTGTATACTCTGTAGTATCTAGAATGGTGTTGCAGAGTATTTATGTTAATACAGACTTAGTGAATAGTAATGACTGGAAGAATTATTACAAGTGTCTTCTCAAAGAGTATGGCTTTCCTACTTATCCTGTCTATTCAGTTATATAAAGAAAACATTTTTTGGTACCATTTCACAATTATTTCTAGTGAAGAGAAATAAAAAAAGGAATGATACATTCATTATTGAATTTGAACTTGGTTCTGGCCAGACTAATATTTTAAAATTCTCACCTGGAGTTTATATATCCCTTATTTGTTTATTTAGAATATGAGTAGATGTTTTTCTTCTTCAATATTCCATTAATTGATTTCACAGTATACTGACTCTTTGTTTGGAACAGGAAGATAATATAAGGGGCAATTTTAACAATTATATTTTCTGCCTTGTTACAGCTGAGACAGATTTTGACATGGTAACAAAGGGGCAAGTCTGTGAAATGACCAAAGAAATTGCTGACAAAACAGAAAAGTATAAAAAATGTAAACAACTCTTGCAGGTAAGTTAGCTATCTTGTAAGTAAAAGATACATTTATGGAATATAGGTGGTAGGCTTACTTTTATTATTTTTCTTGGTATCCTGGGGTTTCTCTTCATCTCCATATGCTAGTATTTAGTTCTACTTTTGGAATGATGAGGAGGGTGTTTTGTGTAACTGTTGATACAGGCCTGTGAATAAAATGATGAACCTAAAGTCGTTATTTTCTGTTCAGCTAATAAAATGTCTTTCTCTGGATAATGGGCAAATGGTTAATCTAGATTGGATATTATTGTCTATTTTCTTCTTACTAGAAAGACACATGGGAGGAAGTGCTCTTAAACTTTAAACAGAACATTTTTACTGCTTGAGGGAATCCTTCTGTAGAAGGGTTAATTTAGAACAGTTTTATCCTTAACTTCAAAGTATAGTCTTTTTTAAGGGGCTTCTTCAATAGGAATGAATCAATTCTGGATGAATGTTTTAAAAAAATCTCATTTCATGGTAATATTATTGAAAGATAGAATGTCCCTGCAAGGAATAACTTCCTTAAGTTGCATTTTTTAAACAACTGCTGTGGTACAGTTGAAATCCAATAAACTGCATACATTTAAAGTATATAGTTTGATCACTTTTGATATATATACTGTTGTGAAACTATCATCACAATATCAAGATAACATTTCCATCACCCCCAAAAGTTTTTTTGTGACCTTTTGCAATTAATTCCTCTCTCTCTCCCCATCCATAGGTAGCTTTTGACCTGTTTTCTGTCACTGTAGGTTAGCCTACCTTTTGTAGAATTTTATATAAATGGAATCATATGGTATGTATTTTTGTTTCTTTCCCAGGCTTCTGTCAGTGTAATTATTTTGCGATTCTTCCATATTTTTGCTTATATCAATAGTTCATTCCTTTTTATTTCTGAGGTAGCAATCCATTTTATGGATATACCATAATTTATTACCAGTTGATAGACATTGGGTTGTTTTGAGTTTTTGGCTATTACAAATAAAGCTGCTATGAACATGCATTTATAACTTTTTTTGTGGACATATTTTTTTTTGTATTTATTTCTCTTGGTAAATATCTAGAAATAGCTGGGTTATATGGTAGGTGAGTGTCCAACTTTATAAGAAGCTAACAAACTGTTTGACAAGGTGGTTGTACTAATCTACATTCTTACCAGCAGTCTGAAGTCAGTATTTTCAATTTTAGCCAATCTAATGAGGGTGTAGTGATATCTCACTGTAGTTATAATTTGCACTTCCCTAATCACTGTTAATGCTGAGCATCTTTTCATATGATTATTGGCCATTTGTATGTCATTTTGTGAAGTGTCTGTTGAAATCTTTTACCTATTTTAAAGATTGGGTAGTTTGTCTTATTCTTGAGTTGTAAGAGTCCTTTATTCTGGTTATAAGTCCCTTGATATAGGTATGACGAATATCGTGTCAGACTTTGGCTTGCTTTTGCATTTTTTGTATCTTTTAAAGTTTTAAATTTTGATGTAATACAGTTCATTAGTTTATTCTTTTATCTTCTAAGAACCCTTTGCCTAATCCGTGGTTGTAAAGATTTTTTCCTATGTTGTCTTCAGAAGTTTTAGAGTCTTATTAGTTTTACATTTTGATCTAGGAGCCATTTTGAGTTAATTTTTGTATATGATGTGAGGTATGGCATATAAAGCATGAATATTCAATTGATCCAGCATCATTTGTTGGAAAAGACTTTTCTCCATTGAATTGCTCAAAGCATATTTAAAACATTTCACCTTGAACAAAAACATTCAAGATGAAATTGGCTATTTATTTATTTATTTATTTATTTATGATTTATAACATCCTTTTTGACTTTCTGTGTTGTAGAGAAGAGCAATGTATAGGAAGTCAACCTATAAATTGTCTTGGTCTGGAAATCTGAGAGTTTCATTTATTAATGCCTGGAAACAACAGCATTATAAATAATTTTTCTTGTCTGTCTTTAAAAAAGTATGCTTATTGTGAAATATCATGACATTATAGAAATAAAAGAGATGGTATAAAGGACCCCCAGAATCCTGATCCCCAGAGATAAGAGCTGTTAATATTTTGGTTTATACTCTTCTATTCAACACTGATACAGCTATCTCATATAGTTGTCTAAAATAACCCTTAAGACAAAAAATGGGATTATACTGTATATTCTGTTTTTGCGACTTGCTATTTTCAATTCATGTATCTTGATATTTTTCCTTGTCAATTTATAGATTTACCTCGTTCTTTTAAATAGACATACTATTCCATCATGTGATATAAAATGATTTATACAATATTGAATTCATAGACATTTGGTTACTTCAATTTGTATACTGTTATAATAGTGTTATAATAAACATTCAGCACATCTCTTAGCATGTTTGTGGAGATGTTAAAATAATGATTTACGATTTTTTAGTGATTATGCTAATTTCATTTAGGATGAGAAAACAAAATGCAATAAATACGCTGATGAACTTGCAAAAATGGAGCTGAAATGCAAAGAACAAATGAAAATTGCTGAAGATGTAAAACTAGAACTAGCTGAAGTAGAAGACAGTTACAAGGTAAGTTTAATACTCATTGAATGTTAGCTTGAGGCATAGTATCTAGTACTTTTGAAAATGTGTTGTACATAATATTTTTTATCAACTTAGAGTCTTGACATTTTTTTGGTGTGTAACAATGTATGATTAGTAATTTTTAAAATTTCTATTAAAATTTTTTAAATGTGTTTCCCAAGTGTGTTACTTGTGATTCTAAATGAAATTTTGCAAAGTAAATGATACACTTTTAATTAATGAAAAATATAATTGCCACTCTAACATCAGGCAACAAACAAGCCTGGTATAAAGTATAATCTCATAAATTTTTAAGATTGTATCCATTGTATTTTTTCTGTGACCGAAGGCCAGGTTAAACGATTTAACCTTGTTATATTATTGCTAATTGTACGTATCATCTAAGTTTTTAATATAATATTCTAAAAGACATCAAGAATTACTTTGGGTTTCCTCAGGGTGGGGGGGCGTGAAGGGGGTGGCTAAGATCATTTTATTGGTAGTCCTTTTTTATCTTCATTTACTGTCAGAATGAAGTTTCAAAACTTTTATTTCACGAGATTATTTTGAGATACCTGTGGATACTGTTTCAAATGTCTGGCAACTTCGCTTATAAAGTGTGAATATTGAATTTATGTAAAATTGTGTTTTTGTATATTGATTAGAAAAAATTCTGTAAGTATTTATTGACGTCTATTATGCAAGCTCTTTGTTAGCTATTTTATGGATGCTCATATAAGGCACAATGTTATGCTTAAGGAGTTTATAATCTATAGAGGTTGCTAGAAGTGTAATGGTGATATACACATTTTTACATTCATCACCCTAAGTGATCCTCTATCAAATCCATGGGAGGCTAAACACACACACACACACACATACACATATATATATATATTTAAACCATAATGTGAGGGTGTTGGGCCCTTTCCCCTACCACCCCCCCCCCCTTTTCCCCAGTAGGTACTGGGGACTGAACCTAAGACCTCGTAGATGGGAAGCAGGCACTAAACCACTGAGCTACATCCATTCCCCACACACATAATATTTTTATCTCATTAATGATAGGTCTGAGCACTGAGGAGATTAAAGAACATATTCAAGGTTATTCCACTGCTAAATGTGTCTTTTTGTTTCATGCCCTTTCCCCTAATTTGTACTGTTTTTGACAAACACCCTCTAGACAAGGCAAGATATGATAAAGTACACATGAAGGTGTGTCTAAATACTTTAAGGCTGTTTCCAACTTTAGTATTTTTTAAAATACTTTAGATTACATAAATGTTACATAAAAAAATATAGGGGATTCCCATATGCCCCACTCCCTACCCCCCCCACACTTTTCCACATTAACGACATCCTTCGTTAATGTGGTACATTTGTTAAAATTGATGAATACATATTAGAACATTGCCACTAAGCGTGGATTATAGTTCACATTGTAGTTTACACTCTCCTGCACAATTTTATGTTATGGCAAGATATATAATGACCTGTATCTGTCATTGCAGTGTCATTCAGGACAATTCCCAAGTCCTGAAAATGCCCCCATATTACACCTGTTTTTCCCTCTCCCTCCCCTCAGAACTTCCAGTGGCCACTGCCTCCACTTCAAGTATATAAGTTCTTCCATTACTAGAATCATAATAAGTCTATAGTAGAATACCAGTAAGTCTACTCTAGATTCATTCCCCAATCCTGAGGATTCTGGGATGGTGATGCCCACTCCACCTCTAATTGAGAGTAGGCTTAGATCTCATGGGACAGATGGATGGGACTCTCTTGCTTGCAGTTGCAGACTCTCTCTGTTCCTTGGGATGGGTGTTGTCCATCAGAATCTCCTTGTTAGTTGTCCTGGGTGAGTCCAATGAACTGGAGAGTAAGTGTTGCAACTCTGTTGAGATTCAGGGCCTAGCTGGCACATGGACAGTCCAAAGATTCAAGTCTCTTGAACATACACCTATCAAGTCTAGTACTAACTGTAGGTTCAAATAGAAGGGGCAGAAGAGCCATGTGTAGGGAAACCACAAATGAATCTTTCACACTGGGGAGTGTAAGTTCCAAAGTAGAGCCCACTGGCTGGCAGGGTGCTAAACTTCTGAGCTGTCTTCCCTCCCTATAGTGTCTGGATGTCTCTAGAGCCCTCAGGAGCCCTGCTGTTTGAGGCAGTATTTACTGTGGCAGTCAATGAGATTCTGCTGAGACATGCATAAGCGTAACCTCTGGAATGACGTCCCTACTCACTCTTGGCCATAAAAACTCATTTGTATTTACTCTTTCCCTCTTTTGGTCAAGGTCGTTTTCCAGGTGCATTGCTAGTTGGCACTTGGTAATAATTCCTTGGTGCCAGGCTTATCCCTGGGAGTCATGTCCCTTGCTGGGGGGAAGGTAATGTGTTTATATGCTGAGTTTGGCTTAGAAAGAGGCCACATTTGAGCAACAAGGAGGCCCTCAGGAGGTAACTCTTAGGCAACATATAATACTAGGCTAAGTTTCAATTTCAAAAGAAAAGGTTCTTAAGTACAGTCATAAATCTCAAGGGCCCATCACAATGGTTCATCCTCCTTCACTAGGCACTGCTCCTGTCCTCGGGGGATTCTTGCTGTCCCATTAGAGAATGTGGCAGATGGGTATTTGATATTCTTTCAGTTATTGTGGGGATCTCCACCCACTGTGAAAATGCCCTATAAACACTTGAACACATTCATATACCTTAGTGGTATGCCCAAGTGAACCTCCTCCCATACATCCCCCATCACTGACACCCAGCACCAATGATCCTCCCCTGCCACAGTTGAGACCCTTCTGTGATCCAAAACAACTTCTTTAGTATTAGAAGAACTTGAGTATTTAGGAGGAAGACATTATGGTGAAACTAGACATTTGAATGATCAGACTGGAGGGAGGAGAAGCAGAGCTCGGAAAGGGAGAATAAGCATTCTAAGCAGATGCAAAAGTATTAACCCAGGTTTTTGGAGGTCGGAAGTGGAGAGCATAGTCTGGGAACTGTGAACAGTCTTGAATAATAGGACTTTAATATCTGTGATAGAGTAGACTGGACTTGAAAGATAGGCTGAAGCCAGATTTTGGAGGGCCTAAAGTGAATTTGGGTAATAGATGCTGTTAAGAATTTTTTAGGAGACGAAGGACATAACTAGAGTGCAGTTTTTGGAAAATAATTTGGTAGCACTGGAGAGGATTTTAGAGGAGGGAAAGGGTTGAAGATGAGGAAATCTGTTAGAAATAATCCACTTGCATACCTTGCCTGATCACCTATAATTGAATAGGATGTGAATCTAGAGAGGAAACTTTGAAAGACATCTTTAGGGAAGAACCAGTGAAGAATAGTTTCATTCATATTTGTATCCGCAATGCTTGTGCTGTAATAGGTGCTCAGTGGATGGTTGTTGAATGAATGACTTTAGAGACTGAAAGTGTTGGGAATGGAGGACAAGAAGAAGGAAGGGTATTCTAACATAGCTTCTAAGCTTCTATCACAGGGGTCTCTGAGATGGATGATAACAGTTAAAAGTGGGAAAGTAGGTTTGGAATTTTTTCTCTTATAATGCAAGCAGGGCAACAATAAAAACATGTCTAACCATCAATTAAAAATCCAAAATTGGAAAGAGAAAGCATGAGGCAGGAGTTAATATTTGTGATTTGTTCATGTGATGATGATAATTGAATTCATGGAAGAAAGTTGAGTTTCAGAAAGAATGTAGAGAAGAGAAGAAACTTTGGAGAATACCCATAGTTGTAATTGGGAGGAACAAGAAGACATAAAAAAGGGTGTGGGAGGATTACAATATTCGTGCCATTTCACATAAACCAAGAGAGGAGTTTTAAGAGTTAGGGAATAGCAAATAATTCAGTGAAGGCAAAAGAATAAGAACTAAGGAAAATATTTGGATTTGGTAATAGGAATTGTTTTAATTGAATGCCATAAACTAGATCTTAAAGTGTATGGAGGGAGTAGATAATGAAAACATTAATGATAATTTTTTTCTTTATTCATAGCTTCAGTTGGCAGAGAAAGACAAAGAAATAAATGGTCTAACTTCATATTTGGAAAACCTCTCCAAAGAGCAGGTATTGAACAATGTACTTGAGAAAAATTTATCATGTGACACCATGAATAATAATACAGTTATGAAAGTGCACACACTTTACAGTTCATGTGAAGGTGGTTTTCAAAAAATTAAAGGAAAAAGAAAAGATTGAAACAAATATTAAAACTTTTAAGTGAAAAATGGTTTTAGTTAAATAATAATTTTAAATATTTTACTTCAGAATATGAAAGAAACACTTGGGCTGAAAATTATTAGTTTGGTCTTGGTTACATAATTTATATTTTATAATAAACATTTTACAATGTTCAAAATTAGAAAAAGTGAAATAAATGAAACATTGTATATAATTTTTTAAATCTTGTTTCCTTTTAGGAAGGCATTTTTAAAGATGTTTAATGACTTATGGCATAACCTAACATTTAGAGCATACATTTGTAATGTAAAAGATGTTTTGGTATAGCATTTCTCATTGTGCTCTTGGACCCTTGGTGGTCCTTGAGCCCTTTTCAGAGGCCTGCAAAATCAAAACTATTTTTATAAGCATACTACAACATTACTTGATTTTTTTCCCACTGTGGTACATTTGCATTGCTGGTGTGAAAGCAGTGGTGGGAAAACTGCTTGTGTCTTGGTATGAATCAAGGCAGTAGTAACAAACTGTATTAGTAGTTAACTGCATCACCACCACACACTTTTAGCTTAAAAAAGTTTCATTTAAGATGATGAAGCAGTAAAATGTATTAATTTTATTGAAATTTGACCCTTGGTTACACATCTTTTTAATATTCTGTATGATGAAATGGGTAATACCCCTGAAGCACTTCTGCTAATAAATGAAGTATAACAGTTGTGTAAGGTAAATGCACTTGTGTAATTAAATTGCAAGCTGAACTACCTGCTTTTTTCATTTTTACGATGAAAGAATAACTAAGACAGAACTTGGTTATTTAGAAGACTTGGTATCTCAGTTCTTGAAAGTATTCTTGAAAATAAATGAAGTGAGCCTGTCACCCCAAGGAAGATAATTGATAGTATTTGTTGCCAATGATAAAAGTCAAGCTTTCAAGCAAGAAGTAGAATTTTAGGAAATGCGTATCTTCTCTATGAACTTGATGCTTCCCAATGTTTACAGACTTTTTAAATTAGATGGGTGGTAATGTTAAGACTGTGAATTTTTTAAAATAATGTTTAGTGAAATGTGTTAACATTTGGAAGATCTACATAACTCAGTGAACCACAAATATTTTCCAAATGACCAATGCATGCTGTTAGAAAATCATGCATGGATAAAAGATCCATTCAAAGTGTAAGATAGACCTTAAGTTTGGATGAGATTAATGTGATAGTTACAAAATTCTGATATTTAAACTCCATTACTACTTCTGTTTTTCTCACTTGGCAGTCTACTATAAGGAAGAACCTGCCCTTGCCCCCATTTGTGTATGTGTGCTACCCTTGCCCCCATTTATATATATATATATATATATATGCATTTTTGTCTTATTTATATATGGGTGTCTGAGTCTTTGTCCATCCATCCATCTGTCCATCCATCTCCCTAAGTGACACTCATTGGTATGAACTCTTGTTAATCAGTGGATTATAAAACTCTTTTTACTTAATTTGATGTATACAAAGTCCCAGATTTAGTCAGCTGGGAGCACCTTCAGGCTGGTTCCTGATATGCCCCAATATCAAAAGGATGTTGTTGTTGAATTATTGAGCATTTATTTTCTTTCTGACACTACATGATATTCCTGGTTCATCTTGTGCCTTTCTTAATCCCAGCCTTGGAATCAGCCATTTCTATAAGAAGCTCTATTCCATCTCTGGAATTGGTTTTTTCTCTGAGGAGTCCTAGTTCCTTACTAGTGAGGAATGGTATTTAGGAATGAAAATCCGGACCCTGGGTGTACTCATTGTTACTGGTGCTCATTATTTCTAGGCCCCTTTGATGGACAGAGCTAGGAAACATTTTTTAGATACCGTGAGTCCTAGTTCAACTCCACAGAATTCTTTTTTGTCTTCTCCCATGTCATATTTTTACCCTCCTTCTTCCACAGTGAGAATCTTGGCACTCAACAATATCAACACATTATTTGCTAAATCCAGTTATACACACAAAACAGTTTCAGAATTGCTATAGCCACATCATTATGAGAAGGAAACCTATTAAGAGAGTTTTAAGATTTTTTGCTGCTGTTATTATTTTGCCCCCTAGACTGAAGAGTGTATTAATTTCCACATTCAAACGTTACTTGCATTAGTTTGTTCTCCCTCCCACCCCTTCCTCTCTTCCTTTCATTGTGGTCATGTCATTCAGTTGAAATACATGTGGGTACACTGGTTTCTGTTTGTTTTGGATTTTTCCTTATCCTTGTTCTGTTGATTTAACTTTATTTTTTGACTTATTAGAACATTACATATTTTCCCCAAGTTCAAACTATACAAAAAAGTATATTCAGAGAAATACTACTTTCCCCCCTGTTCTTTCCACTCCATTTCTACCTCTCCTCTCCAATCTGGTTTGTGCTTTCTGTTTCTTTTTGCAGAAATAAGCACAGGTATGTTTACTTATTTCCTCTCTTTTTTTTTCTGAAAAGTTAGCCTACTCTGATTTTTTTTAACTTAATGTATTCTGAAAATCACTCCATAGCAGTTCATAGAGAATGTCTTTTTAATAGTTGTCAGTACTCCATTGTGTGTACATATCATATTTTATGCAGCCAAACTCCTCCTATATTTAGGCATTTAGGTAGTTTCTAATATTTTATAAATAATGCTGCAATGAATAATCTTATTCATATATATTTTCCTATAGTTTGGAGAAGTGCCTTCATGGTAAATTCCTAGAAGTAGGGTTGCTGGGTTAAAGGGTAAATGAGCTTGTAGTTTTGTTAGATGTTGCCAAATTCCCTTCCATGGGACTTGTACCATTTTGCATTCCAACCAGCAATGTGTGAGAAGTGGACCTGTTTCCCCATAGAGTGTGTAATCAGGCTTTGTAATTTTTGGCAATGTGATAGATGAAAAATGGTACCTTAATGTAGTTTTAATTTGCATTTCTCTTATTATAAGTGAAGTTGAACATCCTTATAATGTCTTTTTTTTAAGATTTTTAAAATTTTTATTTATTTACTTTCATCCACTTTTACCCCAACCCTCCACCCGTTTTTGCTGTTTTTGTGTCCATTCGCTGGGCAATCTTCTGTGTCTGTTTCCTGCCCTCTCTTCTCATTCTCCTCCTCCTTTCTTCACCGGGATTCGATGCTGGGAAT
This sequence comes from Cabassous unicinctus, assembly GCA_029593785.1. Classification (NCBI taxonomy): domain Eukaryota; kingdom Metazoa; phylum Chordata; class Mammalia; order Cingulata; family Chlamyphoridae; genus Cabassous; species Cabassous unicinctus. The sequence goes on along the minus strand of JAQZBX010026537.1, from coordinate 12,310 downwards.
CTCCGATGTGGGGGAGAGGTGTCCTACCGCCTGTGCCACCTTAGTTCCTGGTTTTTCAGTGTTTCTCGTCTTGGCTCTCCCTTGTGTCACTTTCCTGTTATGTCATCATCTTGCTGCGTGGCTCGGTGGGGCCTGACAGCGCACCCGCTCGTGGGGCCTGAGGGGCTTACCTGCTCGCAGGGCCTAGCGGCCCGTGCGCCTTCTATATTTTTCTTTATTTTTACTGGGAGGTCCAGGAATTGAACCCAGGTCCTTCCATATGGGAGACGGACGCTCAACCATTTGAGCCACATCCCCCCATAATATCTTGTGTGTGTGTGTGCGTGCTTGTGTGTGCATTTCTTTGGCCCAGTATTTGGTCTTTTTTTCTTCAATTTTGTAAAATATATTTTTTACTGTATTAGAGATAATAGCCCTTTATCTGTGATGTTTTAGGAAGTATTTTCTCTCAGTTTGTCCTTTGTCTTTTGACTATGTTTATAGTGCTTTTGCCATTAAAAGTTCTTTATTTTTGTATAGTCTAAAATATATCTGGGCCATCGGCATCATCTGGGAACTTGTTAGAAATTCAGATTCTTGGGTCCTACCCCAGACTTGCTAAATCAAAACCTCTGGGGGTGATGACCAGAAATATGTCTTTTGACAAGTGCTCCAGATGATTCTCATGTACACCCAAATTTGAGAACCAATAATGTATTGCACTTGAATTTTAGTTTTCATTTGAAAACATTTTCCTGACACCCAGGTTGTAGAGGAATTCACCCATGTTTTGTTCTAGTACTTGTTTGTATAGTTTCATTTTATTACATTTAGATTGCCTATCCATTTGGAATTTATTATAGGGTATGGTATAAGAAATGGGTTTAAAATTTTCTCTAAATGGCTATACATTTGTTCAGCCCATGTATCAAAATGTCCATTTTTACTCCAGTGATTCGATGTACCACTTTCATCAAATAATAGATTTCTATATGTGGTTGGGTCTATGCCTGTACTCTCTATTCTCTTTTCGTTGGTATGCCTCTTCACATGCATGTACCACTCTATTTTAATTATAGAGGCTTTCGTAGTGTGTTTCAATCTTTGGTAGAGTTACTCCCTTCTCCTAGATCTTCCTCTCAGCTTTTCTCTCCTAGCTTTTCTTGCTTGCATGTTTTTTTTCCCATATTTACTTCATTATCAACTTTTCTAGCGCCAGAAAAAAAATTATTGATATTTTTATTGAGAGTCCATTAAATTTAAAAATGTGTAAATTAGGGAGGACTACCATCTTGGTAATATTGCTACCTCTTATTGAAAAACAAGGGATAAAGGATGTCTATTTGTTTGAGTCTGCCCTTTTGTCTTTTTGGAATGTTTTTATAAGTTTCTTCATGTAGGTTTGTAAGTTCTTGTTAAGTTTATTCCTAAGTATTTTATTTCATTTTATTTTATTTTTTTATTCCTAAGTATTTTTGTTGTTGCTTTTGAAAATGGGGTTTTCTCTTCCATTATGTCTTTAAGTGGATTATTTTTGAACATCAATGTTCTTGATTTAAAAAAAAAATTTTTTTTTATTTTGAAATACTTTCAAACTTACAGGACAGTTACAAAAATAAAACTCCATGCTGAGAACTCCAGAATACCCCAACCCCCCAGATACTCAGATCCACCGATTTTAACATTATGCCACGTTTGTCATATTATTCTGTCAATTCATCCATCCATCCATCCATCCATCCATCCATCCATCCATCTGTCAATCTACCTAGAAACCCATTTTCTGAATACTTGACTGTAGGTTGTATACATCATGTTCCTTGAACACTCAGTACTGACTTGTACGTTTCCTAAGACCAAGGATATTCACTCATTTCACCATCTTCAGTGCAGTTATCAAGTTAAAAAAATTTACCATTGATATAAAGCTTAGTCTATTTTCTAGTTTTTTAATATATCTCAATAATGTCCTTTTGAGCCTTGTCTCCTCTCTTGTTAAACCCTGTCCAGGATCATGTATTGCATTTAATTGTCATTGTGTCTTTAGTTGTTCCTTCTTTCTTTTTTTTTTTTTCCTCTTGTGGGAACTTATATATACAACATAAACTTTCCCGTTTCAGCCAATCCCAAACATACCGTGCAGTGGGATTAATCACATTCACAATGTTGCAGTTCCTTTACCACTAAAACTTTCCCATCACCCCAAACAGAAACCCTACACCCATTATACATCAACTCCCCAATCCCCGCCTGCCCCTGGCAACCTGTACTCTAATTTTCCTCTTTTTGAACTTTTGTATTCCCAAGTATTTGCTTTGAAGTCACTATGGGACTTAAATTTAGTATACTAAATCTATAACAATCTCATTTGCTTTGATACCAACTTAACTTAAATAGAATACACAAACTGTTTCTGTACTCCTCCATCCCCTACCCTTTTATGTAGTTCTTGTCACATATTACATGTTTATACCATATGAGTCCTGAACCACTGATTTCTTATTACATTTTATGCATTTGCCTTTTAGATCCTGTAGGAAGTAAAAAGCAGAGTTAAAAACCAAAAATACAGTAGTACTGGCATTTATATTAACCCATGTTGTTACTCTTGCTGGAGATGTTTTATTTCTTCATGTGGCTTCTGTCATGTTGCCTGTGGTCCTTTCCTTTCAACCTGAAGACTCTTGAATTTTTGGTAGCTTTTAATTTGTATAAAATTTCTAATTCAAATTGAAAAATAGTTCAGTCAACTTTTATGTGTTCTTTACCAGTTTCATCAATTGTTTACATTTTGTCTTATTTGCTCTCTCATTCTCTCCTTTCCCATCCCCATATATATGCATTTTTTATGAACGATTGGAAAGTAAGTATAAGTTGAAAACATTGTGGTCCATTATGTCCTAAGAACAAGGACCTTCTCTTATGTAACCATATTATGTAGTTCCTAAATTCAGGAAATTTAAAACTGATTTGACGTTATGTAATCCGCATTCCATATGCACATTTTATCCTAATCCTTTATACTTTGTTTATCCTTTATATCCCTTTTCTCCTGGTGTAGGATCTAATCCATGGTCATGCATTGCATTTAGTTAAATTTTTAGTTTCCTTCAATCTGATACTATTTGATAGCCTTTGACTTTCTTAACCTTAACATTTTTTGAATGTTAAGGTTAACATTCAATTATTTTTTATAATATTTCCTAATTTTGGTTGTTTGATGTTTCAGCATGAGATTTAGGTTGTGCATTTTTGGCAGGAATACTACAGAATTTATATTTCCTCAAAACTTAGTGATGTTAACTTTGTTCACTTGGTTAAAGTATTGTCTGCCATGTTTTGCTGATGTAAAATTAATATTTTCCCTTTGGAATTAGTAAGTAATTTGTTGGGAAATACTTTGAGATCATGTAAATAACCCATTCCTCATCAGACTTTTAACCAGTAGTTTTAGCATCCATTGACCGTCTTCTGTAAGTCCATCATTCTTTCTATATTGATAAGTTGGAATTTTTCTGCAAGAAAGCTTTCTTTCACTTTCCCCCATTTATTTATTTATATCAGTGGAGATTCATGGACTTCTATTTTATTCATTTTGTTATAATCTATTACTATCAGCATTTTCATGCTCAGATGGTCTCAGATTTGACTGAGAGCCCCTTCAAACTACTCTTATGTCCTTTTATTATGTCTCCATTATTCTTTGAACACTGACTACTTTGTGATGAAAAAAGATGTTCCATGTTCATTCCTGCCTCAGCCTTGGAATCAGATTTTTCTCTAAGGAGACCTGTTCCTTTTAATGGAAAATGGAGTTTTAGAAACCAGGATCTGGGCATTAGGTGTGCACTTATTGTTTCTAAGCCCTGTCTCGTGGACAGAGCTAGAAAATATATACATGTGTCTCTAGCACACACAAACACTTTCTATGTATATAAAAACAGTGAGGTAATTAGTGATCTCTCCAAATCTGGTCCCAACATTACAGCATAAATTCTAGTCTTCTCCCTTTCCATATTGTAATTCCCTTTTCTAATAGATAGAGATCTGGTCTCATTATCCTCAGTATATTTACTCATTTACTCAAGCATTTAATGCACAGAAAGTTTCTGAATTGCTAGCCCTTATCACTGTAAAAAGCAAATTTACTAACTAGAGCCTGACATTTAGTTGGGGAAGGGACAAGGAGACAGACGTAAAATTTATGGCAAGTGAGTTTAAAAGATTCCTGCAAGGAAATCGTAAATTAAAGATAATTAAGGTAACAGGAGCTCAAATGAGGAGTAAGGAAAAGATCTTTTGTTTCTGGTATGAGTTTTTCTCAGGTGTATTGCAAAGTTAAACTGAGGACCTGTTAATCAGAGCTGACATGATCGTGGCAAAAAAATTCTAAATGCTTAAGAGAACGTTTTGAAGTATGGATTTACATTCACATTGTTAATAAGAAACCTTGCTCAAAATGTGTGTTGTGCTTTGAGATATTAGCTAATGCAAGGAAGAAACAATCAGGATATTTTAGAGTTCCTTGATTTACTGAAGCATATTTTGAAGTTTCATATATGACAGTGAAAGATAAAATAGTTCTGCATCATTAAAAAGGTACTTTATTTTGTGGTGTAAATGGCTGTAATAACACATAGAACAGTATAGTGACTGTATTAATTACATTGATGTTTAAGAAATTACCTGAAAACTTAATGGCTTAAAACAATGTTTGGTTACTTTTAGTTTCTGTGAGTCAGGAATCCAGGCATGGCTTAGCTGGGTCCTCTGGCTCTGGAGCTCTTACCAGGTTCTAATTAAGGTGTCAGCTCATCTACAGTCACTGAAATGGTTGTTGTCAGTGGTTACCCTGTAGGCTTTGCCATGTCATCCTCCATAGGATAGCTCAAGATGTGACTTCTGGCTTCATCAGACTGAGCAAACTGAAAAAGAGCCAGAGGAAGTTTGTGTGACATAATCCCATAAGTGACATCCCCTCACTTTTGCCTTTGTTAGAAGCAAGTCACTACGTCCAGTCCACACTCAAGAAGAGATTGATTATACCAGGCCTGAATACTAGAAGGCAGGGATCATTGGGAGCCATTTCAGAAGCTATCTACCACAGTGACAGACCAAATACATTCCTTTGTCAGCAAATACTGCAGGAAATATCAGTAATGGAATTCATTTCTATGGAAAACTGTTGAGAGTAACCACTGATGGAGCAGCAGCTTGAATACGGAAAGAAAAAAAATTTTCGGGTGTGAAAAAATGAGAGAGATTGCAGTATGTATTAGTTAAGATTCTCTAGGGAAACAGGAGATATTTGTAAATAATAGGATATTTTATAAAAATTCTTTCAGGAAACCATGGGGATGCACAAGTCCAAATTCTGCAGGGCAGGCTGTAAACCATGGACTCCAATGAAGGTCATTGATGAGTTCTCAGGAGACATTGGCTGTCCAAAGTAGAGCTGGGAATTCTCTCTCTGAATGCTGAAATCACTTCCCCTTTTAAGGCCTTCAACTGATTGGAGAAGATGTCACTCATTGCTGATGGCAGTCTCCTTGGTTGATTGTAGATGTAATCAGCCATTTATGCAATCAACTCACTGATGATTGAAATGTCCACATATTACAGTTAACCCAATGCTTGCTTGACCAGACTGGGCACCATTACCTGACTGAGTTGACACATTAGCTTAGCCATCACATAGTACATGTGAAATTCTTTTACTGTATCATTAGGCAAGTCATTGCAATAAAGTGCTTAGAGCCACAAATGCACAAAGTGCTTATTGGATGTCATCAATTTAATTAATTTTAGAAAAATAAGTCCCTTAAAACATAGTATATTCCTGAGCAAACATTGTAATGAGATAAGGAAGAACTGAAAATTTTTCTATAATACACATAGGCTTTAGTTATCACAAGGCAGAGTATATTATAAAAAAGAGTTATTAACCTTAAGGATGTTTGGTTTTATCTATTATACTAAAAGACAAGTTTTCCAAAGTTATGGACTTCTTTTTTGATAAGTAGCTGCCAGTAGAAAGCTACCCAGCAGATTTCTTTCTTTTCTTTTTCTAAATCTCTTTATTGGGGTATAACTCACTTACCATAAAACTTACCCATAAATGTACAATTCAGTGATGTTTATTCATATATATGTGCAGCCATCACCACAGTCACTTTTAAAACAGTTTGATCACCTCAAAAAGAAATTCCGTACTCTTCAGATTTCACCACCGCTATCCTGCCTGCCCCTTCTAGCCAGGGCTAAGCAACCATTAATCTGTTTTTTCTGTCTATAGATTTCCCTATTCTGGTCTTTCATATAAATGGAATCATACAGTGTGGTTTTTTATGTCTGGCTTCTTTCAGTTAGTGTGATATTTTAAAGGTTCATCTGTGTTGTAGCATGTATCAGTACTTCATTCCTTTTTATGGCTGAATAATATTCCGTTGTATTGATCTACAGCATTTTATTTGTCACTTGGTGAACATTTGAGTTGTTTCCATCAATTGGGTCATGTGGTAACTCTGTTAGCAGATTTCTTTTTCAGGAAGTAAACTCACTTGGTCTCTTCCTTCAAGATAACAGATTGCTTTTTTATACTTTGAGTGAGACTGTAGCTGCTATTTGAAAAATATTTGTGCCTTTGCAACAGTTATTTGAAATAGATTGGGAATTTTACCATTGTTGTATGATTTTGTTGCTGAAAACAATATATATACATATAAAAAAATCATTATTCTCTGAATTAGTAGAAACTGTTCTTTAAAATCTTTAAAACCAAGAAATGGGTTTTGAACTAATTTTTTAAAATACTAAAGTTCAACATCTTCTGAATGATTTGTAAGAACAAAGTTGTTTGATGTCAGGGGCATGGACATTTACTAGCCATATTTCAGCCATTGTATAATTGGTTGCGGAGGGTGAAAAGAATAATTAGTAAACACGGTAATGCACTTGTATTTCTATGCTATTTTTACGAGACATATTTTTCAGCTATTTCAGTCTTTAAAACCAATTATTAAAGGGAACTAACAACCAGATCTTCAAGTATACTTATTAGTATATATTATATAATTTATATATATATATATATATATATATGTGTATATATAAATAAAAATATAAATATATTTGGAGTATGTACTCAATTTTGAAAATAGTAGTAGTTTGAAGTTTGGAGACCACTAGTCAAGGCCACTATCATCTCTACTCTGGACTAGACTGTATTGGCTTCCTAACTGTTCTATTCTGGACTCAGCTAAAAGATTTCTTCATACAGTAGGCAGGATAATTTTTTAAAATGTAAAGCTGATCATGACACTCCCTTGCTTAAAGCTCCTTAATAGGTCTCCTATTGCACTTAGAATAAAATCCAAAATTCTTAACATAGCCTATAATGCTTTGTGTGTTCTGGCCTCCGGTTATCTCTTCAGTCTCATCTCAAACCACAGTTTCCTGTTTCACTAATCCACTAGTGTGGTGCCTAGTTCAGTAGTTCTCAAATTTGGGCTTGCATCAGAGTCACCTACAGAACTTTTTAAAACACAAACTCCTGGGCTGTATCCTTGAAGTTTCCGATTTAGTAGGTCCAGAGTGGGGCTTGAGATTTGCATGTCTAACAAGTCCTGGTGCTGCTGGTCTGAGGAGCACACTTAGAAACGTTCTAATCACTCAGGCTTGACAACTCACCTGTTGCTTTCTTGTCTCAGAGTCCTTGTTTATTCCTTTTGCTGGGAATATTCTCCCTTACATTATTATTTTGTTAAACTTTTTTTTTCTTTTTCCTAGAGTTCATACATGGAGAGAGAATTAATTATATAATGAACTCCCTTGTACTTTTCATCTAGCACCAACAGTTGTTAGCTCATAGCCAATTTTATTTTATTCATCCCTCCCATAATTACCCCCACTGACATGCTTTCAAGTGTATCTCAGGCTTCTAAATATTTTAACTATCCTATTACTCTTGATTCATCCTTCCAGTCTTAGGTTAAATGACTTTTCTTCAGAGAGACTTCTTTGACCTCCCCATCTAAATTAGGTACCCCTGTTAAACTCATTCATGGGGCATGTATTTTCATTTCATAGCACTTATATTTTTTAATCATATATTGATTTCTGTGCTTCTTTGTTCAACATCTGACACCTATCCCTAATGATAACAGGGATTGTGTCTGCTTTATTCACCCTGCTATTCATAGTCCCTGCTACAGTGCCTGATGATTAAAGTTGAATGAATAAACAAATTAATAGAGCAAACTTAATTTTTAGCGCTTGCTATATCAACAGTTGGTAAAAGAAATGTGCTTGGACCAGTTTTGTTGTCACTTAACACTACCTTGTCAGGCATGCAATAGGATGTAAGCCAGTTGCTTTCTGCTTCCTGTCTTCTTGAGTTCTTACTGATTTTCCTGCTAGCATCACCATAGTTTTACATATGCTCCTAGCCAAAGGGCCGAGAAGCAGTCACCATAGTTTTATATCATTTTAAGACTCTTGGTATTTATAAGAATTTTTTTGTTCTTTCTTCAGTGACTTGCTTAATGTTTGTCGCCTCCCCAGTGTGTTTCCCAGAATTCCCCCCAACCCCCACCTCAAGCCTCCACAAGGTTAGGATTAGGTCTCTTTGGTTTGCCACTGAAACCTAGATCCAAACACAGTGCTGGAATGTGGCAAGTGATCATTAAGTATTAGTTGAGTGAATAAGTTAAAAAACCATGGTTTTAAGATAAATAATAATTGGTAAGTTTGCCATGGCTCAGATTTAAATTACATATATTACTTAGCTGATGGGTAGCTGCTCCTTTGGAATTTGTTAGCTTTGAGTCACTGCTCAGTGGAATACATGGATTCCTAATAATTTGACCCTCATTGCTACATTTTGATATTGTTTATTACATTCTTACATTTTTTTACCTGTGAGAAAACTGCGGCTTAAAAAGAGAAATAACTGACTTGCCCAAGGTCACATGATGCCTTGGAACCTGAATCCAGGTTGATTGACTACATATGCATTCTTCTCACTACAATGTTCTGACTTAAATTGTTTATCAAGAATTTCACGACTCCCAGATATTCACATGACTTGTTTCCTCACCTTTTTCATGTCTTGATTAAAATGTCATTTTTCTGTGAGACCTTTTCTGACAGTTCTATTTAAAATTACAACCCCTCCCAATAATCTTTATGACCCTAAGATTTTTTTCTCCGTAGTATTTATCAACATCTAAAGCAAAATATATGTTTTACTTATTTTGTCTATTGTCTGTCTTCATCTCTCTAAAATGTAAGGTCCGTATGGGTGGAGATTTTTGTCTCTTGTTTATTCCTGAATCTCTACTACCTAGAATAATGTCTGGCTCGTGTAGATGCTCAGTAAATATTTATTGAGCAAATGAATGAATAAAATAACACTTAATTTTTTGGTAACTAGCTCCCTAGTATTTTAAAAATATAATTTGGTTTTTAAAATAATTTTTAGTAATATGAAGTAATTTAGTGTATCTCTAAAGATTAAATAAAAACCCTACAGATTTAAAAATATTTATAAATTTGATATCTTAAAGTGCCTATAATTTTTTCATGTCACCCCAAACCACCATTTAGAATTATTTATTGTTTTCTTATCTTTATGCTATTTTAAATATTCTGCGTTAGAAATTTGTGAAAGAGTAAAGAAAACAACTATTTTTAAAGGAAAAGCAACATAGAAAATAAAAAATGTTGTGGCATACTATATTAACTATTGCCAGAGAAAAGTAAAACTAAAAATGTTAACATCAGATACTCTTGCATCTTGGCAAAATAATAATTATAGATTTTCTGAATCATTTCATATTTCCACATCATCTGTGTGCCATCTGAGAATGGAAGTATAATATATATGTATAAATAATAAATGGAAGATATTTCTAATGAAATGCTTATATCAGTAGTATGGTTTATTAAATAATACTGATCCAGGAGAGCTGATTTAGTAAAAGTCATATATACTGCTACCATTTATTTCCTTTTTTTGCTGTAACTTTGAGGCTGTAGAATGAAATGAATATATCTTTGATTTTTATTGGTGACAAAGTTACAGGTATTGCTAAAAGGATAAATACTTTTACAGTTTTATAAAATACCTTGAACAACTTGTTGCACATAGTTTTAAGTAATTAAAAACATTTAATACCCATTCTCCTTTTTTCTCACAGTATCCCTTTGTGGCAGATAAGAGGAATATATTATTTCTCCTATTTAAGGGTGGGAGTACCAGAGACACCCTTAACTTGACAAGTAATTTGTAGAACCAGTCAACTGAGAAACCATGTTGGGCCCTGAAGAAGGGGGGGTGGGGGCGGTGAAAAGGCACCCTGGCAAAGGCAAACCAGCTAATAAACAAACTTTTGTGCCCTAGAGCTGATACTATAAAAGAGAACAACTACTAACAAAATCTATTCTTAAATTGTGGTGACTTTTTAACTTTAGGAAAGTTGTAAACTAGTGGTTAATATTATTTTGCTTAGGTAATAATCATGTTTCATGTTATACATATATTTTTAGGTAGGGTTTTTGAAGGTTTTTGTGCTAATGACCCTACGACAGTTTGATGAGGTCTGTTTTCAGAGTAATATTTTTAAATGCATAAAACAAAATATTTAGCATTATAAAAGAAACCAATTATAAATAAATAGTTTTCAAAATATTAATATGGATATTTTGGGGTAGGGGTGGGCACATCTTTGAATGCATACTTAAAAAAGCTGCTCTAAAGTGCAAGTATTATTGCTGAGGTGCTGAGGTTTTGGAGGGGATTTGCAAAGCAGCCTAATCTTAACTATCTTGTTCATGTCCCTGTAGTCTGTCCTCCTGCCAGTTTCCCCCATGAAGAATCAGAGCTGCTGTTACTGGTCTTATTCTTACCCTGCATCCTGTTTGCAGAGGATTTATTGTATCTTTGATGGTAGAAGGAGGAGTAGAATACTCTTTATTCGGTTGGAACTTTCTACAAAGTTACTTCATTGTTGCATGCATAATCTTTTGATGAAACCCTTGATTCCACTTAAATAGTTTATAGTTTGCTTACTGAAGAATTTAACTATACCCCTCTTAATTTGCTTAAACTTTTGTAGAAGTATTTTTATCATCTCTGACTCTTTTACTCCTTTTATGCCCTTTTTCTTGAGTCATCCTTTGCAATATTTCTTGGATTTAACCTCCCTTTTTCTGTATTTGTGCTGCCATTTTCACAATCTTGAATTCTACAGCAGCACCTCTGGGATTTTTGAGTCATGGATTGTTGAGTGCCTGCTATGTTCTAAACACTTCCCTCATTTCTCAATAGTCCTCCAAGAATTGGAGAGGGTAAGTTTCTCAGGATTACTAGTGCTGGAGTTTATGATTAAATCCACGCTCATCTGACTCCAGTCTACCTGCCGTGCTGCCTCCTTACTTATTTGCTTGTAGTTTCTAGTATGTCTAGTATAGCTTTGCTAGATTATTCTTACTGAGGGCCATTTTTACCATGTTATAATTGTTTAAGAACCTGAGGAAGGCCTGTTGTAGTAAGCTCTATGACACAGATTTGGCACATTTGGCCTCCAGCTGACCTTCACCTACATCTCCCGCTACTTAACATGCACCCTGTGTTCTAGCCATATCACCCTGCTTGCCAAACTTGAAATACGATATTGTTTCTCATGTCTTCTATACTGTTCATGTGCTCATTTTCTATATGTAAAATGCTTTTTCTTCAGCCTGGTGAACATCCTTTAAGATTCAGCTCAAACAGCTCTCTGTATAGGGGAAGCTTTGGTATACAGTATTTCCAAACTTTTCCATTTAATGCATTGCATTTTAAATTGCTCTTTCTACCAGCTCACTTATCACTAACTGTAATTATTTATCTAGAGTTATATCTAACATTAGATCAAATTCCTGGCAGATGAAATCCATATACAATTCTTTGTATATCGAGTCCCTGGTACAGTGAGTGCATGCTACATCATGGACGACATGCTATATATCTTGAATGAGTATTTTAAAACTGGCTTGCTTAGGAAGAACTTTTAATTCTCGTAACTCTTCTCAAACCTAAATTGATTTGCATTGTCCCAATGTTAACAAGTTCTGTGCTTAGTGATGATGACTTTTTCTATTCTAAGGTCACTTACTCGTTTTAGAATCATTCAGGTAAAAATTTGTTAACAGAGTCTCATCTCTACTCCCAAGGGATGACAATCAGCAACAACAGTTGAATTTTACTTTACAGATTAAATTTTTCATCTTTATAGCTTTTGTTAATAATGTTTCTGATTGAAATATGTGTGTGTGTGTGTGTGTGTGT
>JAQZBX010026536.1:0-28882 GCA_029593785.1 Cabassous unicinctus | reverse complement strand
TACACACACACACACACACACACACACACACACACACACACACAAACCCTTTCGGCTCTGCTTCTTTGGAGAACCCTGAGTAAATATACTGTCTTATTATAAAACATTAATAAATCCTAGATAAAACTTGCAAGAAAGTAAAGAAAAATTTCCCAGCACCTAAATTGAAAAAACACCTGAAAATTATAGGCAGGAATCAGGATAAAGAGGACTGAGCTGATTGCAACAACCAGGCAGCTTCGGTTTTACTAGCAGTCTGGGGGCAGAAGCTGAGGTCTTTAGTGAGGGGGTGAAAATGAGACCCCTGCCTAAAGCTGGACCCCCCAAGGGCTGCACCCTCGATATGAACATGGCCTAAAAGAGTCCTCTATCTGGACTACAGTAAAGACAAGTCACCTTGTCTGTCTCAGACAGGGTTCTGTCGAGACAAAAGTCTCCTCCCACCACCCAAATGTCCAGTCATAAGCCAATCCATACCTGGGCTGGAGTCCATATGTGTACTACTTAAGAGGTCTGTGGAATCACAAGGTGATAACGTAATATAAAAGTGGTCCCAAATAAGTAATATCCGTGGACCTGACAAGGGCAAACACAAAATTGCTCCAGAGGGACGTGATCTCAACCCAGGCTACATAGGCTCCCCAGGTTGCCCACAGATAAAGTTTCACCAAACATGAGCCCACAATCCAAAATTGTAAAACAAAGACTGAAATATATACATGCACTATTATTTAAGAGTAAAACATTGGATGCCCATTATCGCTTCTTCTAGGCAACATTTTGCTGATCAGAAAATGCAAAACTAATGCAAGGTGTTAATAGGGTGATACGTGGGAACTCTGTATTTTATGCATGATTTTTCTGTAAACCTACAACTTCTCTAATAAAAAAGAACTATAGGATCAGATCTGTATTTCAGAAAGAAAAATGGGGGACAACATGGGTCAGAGGTAGGCAGGACAGAAGGTGGAAAGACTAAACATGATACAAAACAAACAAACTGAAAGTAAATGCAAAACTGAATATACATATTTTTTGGTGATACCGATCCACTGGTCTTAACTCCTGATAGAGTTCAATGTCATGAAGAACAAAAGAGAATGGGGGAAACTGTTCTAGATTGGGGAGGCTAAAGAGACATAATAGCCAAATGCAGTGAGTGAAACTTGGTTGGATCCCAGATAATTTTTTAAAAAGGTATAGAATATGTTTTGAGGTTAATTGGGGAAATTTAAGCATGTATGGGCTGTATGTTGGATGACGTTACTGAATTACTGTTGATGTTCTTAGATGGGACAGTGGTGATGAGGCTGTGCAGGGAAATGTCCTTATTCTTGGCCAATGCTTGCTGAAGTGTTTCGGGGTGACTGCCAGGCGGTTTGCAGCTTAGTTTGGACCGGTTTGGCAAAAGAGAAGCACGTGTGTTCACTTATGTAGAGACAGATGGAACCATTGTGGCAAAATGTTAGCTGGTGAATCTAGGTGAGGAAGTACATGGTGTTCATTGTACTAGTCTTTCAACTTTTTGAAAAGCTTGAATTTTTCCTAAGAAGAAATAAAAGGAAAACTAAATGTAATGCATGCCAATTGTAGAAAACGTAAAATAAAATATAAAGATGGGGAGAAAAGGAAATAGAACACCCAAATAAACTTTTTATGGTTCTAACCTTTAAAAAATTGCATCAGTAGAGAAGAATATCTGCTACCCCTGTTTTCATTCAAAATTGAATTGAAGGTCCTAGTCACACAGCAATAAAAGAAATAAGGATTGAACAGGAAGAAACAAAATGATCTACGTGGAAACCTCAACAGTATCTACAGACACATTTTTATAGATAAGAGAGTTCAGCGAGGTTGCTATGTATAAGATCAAGCAAAAATGAAATACGGGTCTCTGTCTTAGCGTCATAGATCTATAAAAATTAATTTAAAAGATTCTACTTACAATAACAACAGAAACAGGGAAACAAAGAATATATCTAACAAAAGATGTACAAGATCTTTATGTAGCAAACAATACAACTTTATTGAGAGACATTAAAGAAGACCACAATAATGGGGAAATAAACTATGTTTATCAATGGGAAAAGTCAACATTATAAATTTGTCAATTTCCCCAAAATCAATTTCTAAAGTCAGTTTAATTCCAGTCAAAACCACAGAGGGTTTTTCATTGGCCTTGACAAGCAGATTCTAAAATATATATGGAAGAGCAAAAGACCAAGAATAGCCAAGACAGTTTCAAAAACAAACTACTTAGTGGAGCTTACCCTGGCAGATATCAAGATTAATACAAAGCCAATGTAATTAAGATAGTTTGGTATGGGTACAGAGATAGACACATAGATCAACGGAATAGAATGGAGCCCATGAACGTATATGAGAGCTTTATATTCCTATACAAACATAGATACTTTATACTTGCTATAGGTGCACTGCAAATTGATGAGAAAAGAATGGACTAGTCAACGCATTGTGTACAGACAACTGATTATGTTTATGGAAAAAATACAATTAGATCCCCATCTCCAACCAAACACAAAAATACATCCCAGATAGATTAATGACCCAAATGTGAAAAACAAAAGTTTAAAATTTTAGAATAAGATATAGGAGAATATATTTCTTGCTTCAGAGTAGGGAAGGGTTTCTCAAGCAAAATGAAAAATGAAAACAAACAACAAAAAAAAAACACAAGCCGGAAAGGAAAAATTGATAAATTTGACTATCTTAACAACAAATATGTTTGTGTACCAAAAGTCACCATAAACAAAATAAAATGTGAGTCACTTAATGGGAGAGGAAATCTGCCATACAGGTGGTAGACACAGAAGCAGAATCAGTAATATATAAAGAACTTCTTTGAATCAGTAAGAAAAAGACAAACTGAACCACAGAATGAGAAAAACTTCTGTGGTGGTTAATTTCACATGTCAGCTTGGCTAGGGTATAGTGTTCAGGCATTTGGTCAAGGCAATACTGACCTGACTGTTATTGTGAAAGTATTTCATAGATGGATTAACATCTGTAGTCAGTTGATTACATCTACAGCTAAGTGCATCTACAGCTGATTGCAGCTACAATCAACAAAGGAGATTGCCTTCAGTAGGGAGAGGAGTATCCTCATCCAATCAGTTAGAGGTCTTAAAGCAGAACTGAGAATTTCAATCGTCAGAAAAAATGTCTGTCTCTTTTTCAGCCAGCCAGTTTCTCCTGAGGAATGAAACTTTATCCTCATCAGTCTCCAGTTTGTGGCCTGCCCTATGGAATTTTGACTTGCCAATCACCATGGTTGCATGAGCCAATTCCTATAATAAATCTCTTTATAGATATCTGTGTGTGTGTATATATATATATATGTATATACTCTCTCACTGGTTCTGTTTCTCTGGAGAACCCTAACTAATACAAGCCACAAAAGGACATTCTTAGAAGAAAAAAAGAAAGACATCTATGAAAAGATGACAAAGGACATGCAAATTAAATCTCACTATGAGTTTCCATTTTACTCCCATTATTAGCAAAAATTAAAAGTCAGATAACACCAAGTAACGGCAAAGATGAGGAGCAATGGAAACTTTCATATACTGCTTTTGGGAGCAACCTCATGTGACAGTCACGTCACATTAACTTAAGGCGTCTATACTTTACAACATTGCACCTGTTCCTGGGTATGTCCCAGAGAAACTCTTGCTGGTATGCAAAAGGAAGATGTAAAAGAATGCTCAATCCAGCATTAGTAAATAAAGCAAAATTTGGAAACAACTTCATTGCCCATCAGCAGGAGAACAAATAGCTACGTATGGTCTATTTAAATATTAACATGTTGTACACCAGTGAAAATAAATGAACTAGAACCATCTGTACATGCTGGGGGAAGGGCCGTGGGCCTGGGGTGCAGGCAGCAAAGGGAAGAGGCAGAGGAGGCTGGAGAGGAGGCAGAGGAGGCTGGAGAGGAGGCAGAGGAGGCTGGAGAGGAGGCAGAGCAAGACCTAGGGCCTCCTAGGGCATGTAGAGATCTTCAGCCCAAAGGCAGTAAAAGGACACTAAGTAATTTTGGTAGGTGAATAACATGATCAGATTGGCATCTTTAAAAGTTCACTCTGTTGACAATACCAAGTGCCGGTGAGGATGCAGAACAGCTAGGACACTCCGTTTTTGGAGGGAATGCAAAATTGGGCAGCTACTCTGGAAAACAACTTGACAGTTTCTTACAAAGTTAAACATAGACTCATAAGACCCAAGAGAAATGGAAACTTATGTTCACACAGAACTTTGTATGTGAATGTTTTATGCATAATCACTAAGAACAGGAAATAATCCAAATGTCCTTTAACAGACGAATGGACTGATAAACAATCTGTGGTATTAAATAAATAAATACAATAAATAAAATAAGGGGAACAAACTTCTGAGATACATGACATGGATACATCTCAAGTGTATTTTGGTAAGTGAAAGAAGCCATTCTGTGTGATTCCATTCATATGACATTCTGGAAAATGCAAAAACTGTAGGCACAGAAAGCAGATCAGTGTTCCCCAGGGATTGGGAGTGGGAGGAGTGGTTGATGACAAAGGAGTGTGTGGGATTATTTGGGGTGATGGAAATGTTGAATGTGATGAGGGCTACACAGCTGTATGCATTTGTCAAAAGTTTTGCAAGTGTACACTAAAGGGTGGACTTTCCTGTATGTAAATTTTACCTAATTATAAGAGAGAGGGGGAAGCAGATGTGGCTAAAGCAAATGGGCACCCGCCTGCCACATGGGAGGTCCCGGGTTCCATTACCGGTGCCTTCTAGAGAAGAAGAGCAAGACAGATGCAATGGGCAGGTGCGGCAAGCTGACACAAAGAAATGACGCAACAAGGAGACGCAAAGAGGAAAGACAATGAGAGACACAATAAAGTGGGGAGCTCAGGTGGCTCCGGCTATTGAGTGCCTCTCTCCCACATGGAGGGTCCCAGGTTTGGTTCCCATTTCCTCCTAAAGAGAAGACAAGCAGACACAGAGAGTGCACAATGAATGCAGACAGGGAGCACAGACAATGAAGGTGGGGGGGGGAATAAATAAATAAAATAAATCTTTATAGGACCTGGAGAGATGTCTGGTCAACATGGTCTCCTGGACTCTCATTTGGAGCTCCTGTCCCACTCCAAACACATACAATGCTAGATAAAGAGACCTTCCTCTTCCACCTCCAAGAAACACAGAGCTGAATTTGAGAGCAAAGTGGGAAGAGAAAGGGAAAGCCCAGGATGCCAGAGTCAAAGGAGGTTCAGGGAGTCGGGGCCGTGGGAACAGCTAAAGGCACCACAGGCTTTCTCACTCCTGGTTCCAGGCCCTGTGGGAGCTTTTGGTTCAATTTGAGCCCACTGGGCAGGCAGAGGCCTATGTACCATGCTGGGACCTATGCAAAGAGAGAAAATCCAGGCCTGTAGAGACCAAGCTTGGAAGCCAGAAGGAGCAACAAGGGAGACTGGAGGGGAGAGAAATACTGCCCAGGAGGCCTTTGCTTTATGCTCATTAACCAGCCCCTCAGGCTGCTTAATGGTTGGTCTTTACAGGCTAATACAAACTGTTATTTTACGGCTGGGGGTGTGGTCAGGAAACAGGGATTTTATGGCTCACTAAACATCAATAGCAATTAAACTTAAGAGACTCCATGGCCTCCCATAGGCCCAAAGCACTAAACAAACATTACGTAAGAAAGCCATCCATTTCACTGACCTCCTAGAAACGCTTCTCTGCCAAAGACTCTAACTTAAGACTTCTTCCTTCCAGCAGGAGTGGAAGGTCCAATTTAGTTTAGTTTGGTGCAGGTAGTTCTTATTTTCCAAAGAAACAAAAAATTAGTGATTCCTTATCTTAGAAAAAAGAAAACTCTACCAACAGGGTTAAAAAAGATGTTCCTTTAATAGCAACTGCTTAAAGTTTATAGGATCTTACAACTTTTAAAGGTTGATCACATGCTTACTTGGTCCTCACCACCATCCTTGAGGGAGGCAGGAATCATCATCTTCATTATATGGATGTGGAAACTGAGGTTCTGAAAGGTGGAAGGACCTGCCCAAAGTCAGTAGAGGGAAGCAGATGTGGCTCAAGCAGTTGGGTGCCCGCCTACCAGATGGGAGGTCCCGAGTTCAGTTCCCAGTGCCTCCTAGAGAAGACAAGCAAGACAACAAGATGATGCAACGAGATGATGCAACGAGGAGACCCAACAAGGAAACATGAGAGACACAACAAGTAGGAAGGGGAAGTGGCTCAAGTGATTGGGCACTTCCTCCCCACATGGGAGGTCCTGGGTTCAGTTCCCAGTGCCTCCTTAAAAAAAAGAAGACAAGCAGACACAGAAAGAGCACACAACGAAGTCACAGAGAGCAGACAGCGAGCACAAACGAGGGGTGGGGGGAGAAATAAATAAATAAATAAATAAATAATGTTAAAAAAAAAAAGTCATTAGGCCAGTTATGCTATTCAGGACTCTTTGGCTGCAAATAATAGAAAATTTTCCCCAACTAGATAAGACAAAGTAAAGCAAATGTGGTATCTCATGCAACCAAAAGTGGGGCTCACCTCGGGCACAGCTGAATCCAGGGATCCAAACGATGTCATCAAGAATCCATCTCTCTCTTTCCCTCTAGGTTCTGCTTTCCTCTGTGAGCTTGTGTCTTAGGCAGACCCGTCTCTACGTGGTGACTGCTGGCAGGTTTGGATTTACATTCTTCTTCTTCTTTTTTTTTAATGTATATATTTATTTGTTTTACAAACCTTTGCTTGTTACTATTTTTTTTTTTTTAAGAAGGTACGGGGGATTGAACCCAGCACCTCGTACATTGGAATCAGGCGCTCAACCAACTAAGCTACATCTGCTCCCCAGATTTGCATTATTCTTACAGCCAGGAATCCCAATAGGAAGAGCTTATCTTTCCTTTTTTGTTTCAAGAAAAGTCCCCAAATTTAGTCTCATTGGCCCAAGTACCCATCTTGAACCAAGAACTGTGGCCAGTGGGATGGAACATGCTGATTGAACAGGCCCGGACTGTGGCCATTTCTCAAGTTGGTGGTCTCTGCAACCTGGCATTTAGGGGTCTTCTAGAGAAAAGACTATTTCCTTGCCCCATGACAATGAGACCAGATCCACCAGTCAACAAGTTATGTATACAACTCCGCATTAGCTTTTTATTGGGCATTTGTTCCCCACATGCTTTTTCTGAGGAAGTTACTTGAGGATGTGCTCCAGCAAAGCAAAACAAAGTACTAAACCATGAAACAGAAAAACATGGCACACTACCTTGAAGAGAGACGAAGGGAAGTTCTAAGATTCCAGCTGTACGAGCAGGCCTGAAGAGCAATTAGTCCAGATGGTAAGAAGGAAATGGATGACTCCAAGAGGAAGATATCTGGCAAAATAGACTTTTGAGAGATTTCATATATTCAGAAAATTTGTTACCACACAAAGGGGTATTACAAACAATCAGTGCACAATAAAAAGTAAGGCAATCAGTCACCCAGGAATTAAAGTAATATAAAACTCCTAACACAGAGGTGAAGAGAATGAATTCAGAACCAGGCTACCTGAACTTAAAATACAGCCCTGGAATTTATAAGCCATGTGACCTTACATAATCTCTCTGTGCCTCAATTTCCTCCTCTATGTTACAAGATGTATACATGTGAAGCAATTAGCGCAGTGCCTGTCAATAATAAGAGCTCAGAAATTTTAGTCATTATTAACATAGATTCCTCTGGCAGATTCTACTTATACATAAAATTCAACCAATCAAAAGATTAATCAAAATAAAGAACAAAGAAAGGGAGAAACTGTACTGACCATTGTATCCATTTAATTGTCAGAGGTACTGGTTAAAGTAATGTTAACTACCTTAACAAATGAATCCCCAAATAGATAAGGGCTCAAACATGATAGAAGTCTATTTCTGGGTCATGTCAATTCCAAAGTGGTTGTTTCCTGGTTGGTGGGCAGCTCTCGTTTAATTGGTGATTCACAAAAGGATCTGTGGTGTCAGAACAGAAAGTCAAAGCTAAAACTTGGACAAAGGAAAAATAATATTCACAGGCTGAAGAAGGAAGGTGGGGCAATCAGTAAGAGTACTAATTTCCTCCTGTCTCTTAGCAAGGTATCAATCTTTTCCACCTCAAATTGAAAGATGTAGTTTAATAAAAACCTACAATGACTCTAATCCTGTAATTTTTCCATACTCTTTTTTTTAAGCTTAAAGAAACCTTTCAAATTATTATCTTATAGAGAAAAGCATTTATCTAAAGTTCAGAAATTCCTTTAGTTTAACCTCAATTTTTTTTTCTTCTGTTAACTTCAAGTAAAATTAAATTTAGTACTTCTTAAATTAAAAAAAAAAAAAAAAGCACCCTCATCTTGATCCTGAAGCCTGCTTTCCACTTCTCACAATCTGGAGGGATCAACTCAGACCTGCATCCCTGGGAAACCTCAAGTGAGAGCCCATTGCTAGGGTGAAAATCCCTCAGCCACTGCTTGGCTGGAGGATGCTCTTGGCCCCCCTTCAAGGACTTTCCATGAGCTGCTGCGACTTGTACTTGTCAGGAGCCCCACAAAGGCATGGCTTCAAAGGACAGCACCCCTCATCCTTGCTTTGCAACCTCCCCCTGTTCTGGGGTCCAACTGCCCCACAGGAAGAGGGCAGAGGATGAAAAAGGTAGAAAAAAAATGGGGGCTGGGAGAACCCAGTCCCTCGGTCCACACAGTTTCATGAAAGAGATGTTAGGCCAGAGTTGGGGGGTTGTTTTAATTTGCTGGTGTGTATTCTCCCCTTCTGAAATGGCAGAAATGTGCTGGGAGGCAGCACTTTCCAGGGCAGGAAGTGATCGCTAAAGAGATGTAGGAGGATGGTTTAAGCTGGCAGACTTCCAGAAGATTTGGTCTATGGACTTGGCAAAGCAGCCCTAGTCTCACTGCCGGTCCCCAACAGAATGGCTAAAAGCTGCTGCTGAGTGCTTAACCTGGCTGACGCTTCCGGGGCAGCCTGCTCAAGTGCCCAGGTACCTGCAGTCCAGGGAGCTCTCATGCACTCTGCCTCTGGGAGACGTTGAGGATCATATCCGCCCTCCATTCCTGCTGTCTGCTTTCCTGAAATGGTATGCCTGCTTTGGACTGCAGGGACCTGGGATCCACCCTGCAGTTCCAGGGATACCCTGTATTGCTGAGCTCACCTCCCCTGTCCCCTGCCCCCTGCCCCCTGCCCCATGCCCAGCCTTGGAAACCTCTCTCCAGAGTTTGGTGATTCCTCAGGGATGGGAAAGGTCTTCAGGCAAACCATGTGCTCACCCAGCTCCACAGACATCTCTATCCCTGAAGAACATAGACTGGCATTCATTCATTCATTCATTCATTCATTCAACAAGTAATTTATTGAGAACCAGGTACTCTGCTGTGGCTGGGGTTACAGCCGTGAACAAAAGACATAGATTCTGCCCTCGTGGGAACTAGGGCAGGGTTTCTCAACTTTAGCCCCACTGCCATTTTGGATAATTCTTTGTTGAAGGGTGAGGGGCCTGTCCTGTGCAGTGTAGCATGTTGAGCAGCATTTTGGGGTCTACCCACTAGATGTCAGTAGCAGTTAAGCCCTCTCCCAGTTGTGACAAGCAAAAATGTCTCCAGGTATTGCTAAATGTCCCCTGGAGGGCAAACTTAGGTGCACTTGAGAACCATTGAACAGGACACACACACACTGAGCAAGACAGTTAACACAAGGCTGCCCATAGAGGGGTTCTCAGACAGCCTCTGGAAACTGCTACTTGCCATCAGGACCACGGCTAACTAGAACTAACATTATTTGGTTGCCAGACACTATGCACAGATTACTTAATTTAGTTCTCATGTCACAACAAACCAAATATTAACCATCCTCCCACCATATTACAGATGAGGAAACTGAGGCTTCAAAGAAGTTAAGCCACATGCCACAGCTATTAAGTAAGTAGGTGGGATTTGTACCCAGGTGCTGCCCTGTCGACTGCTGTGTATTCTGTAAACAGCAGGAGGCCATGAGCTGAAGTGGGACCATTGGTAGGAAAGCATAGAGAAAATTACAAAGAGATATGCAATTTCAAGCCACGCTTTGCAAATTAGGGTGCTGGGCCTCTAATGGCAGAAGTCATAGAAGAAACCTGGGGCCAACTTTCATTTCTCTTCCTGGTATAATCTAAATCGCTTTATTTCAGGGCCAATAAAAATCTATGATGGAAGAGAATGCAAAATCATGTGAATTTTTTTATGGTAAAAGTATACAGACTTCCATGAAAATGCATGTTTATCACCATCACTTCAGGCCCCATAAAGTTACTAGCTATGGTGGGAAAATAATCAGGGAAATTGATTAATAAAAACAACAACAATAGTAATAATTCTAGAGACAACTAATAGTCCTGGGACCCTTTACATGCAACAGCTGCTGTTCTAAACCTTTTATATGTATGAATTCATTTCACCCTTACAAAAACCCTATGAGGTTGATTAAGGCAATCACGGGCCCCAAGAGAGGAAATTGTTTTGCCCGAGATCCCAAGTGAGCTGTTCTCAGAGACAGAACTTCAGTCTCATCCCATAGGCCACGCAGCCTCTGAATTCAGTGGGATATTTGCAGGTGGATCTATTGATGGAGACGGGCAGAGTGGTCCCAGAATTGACACAAAGAGTAGCAGCAGCAGCAGCAAGCAGTGGAGGGAAGGGAGAGCCCTGGGCAGAGGGTGAGTTGGGGTCCCACAGGGCAGCAGAGGGGTCTAGTCCTTGGTTCTCTCCCTAATCCAGGAGAGTGTCCTGAGGGACAGGGAGAAAAAGGCTGGAGACACATGCAGGTAGAGGGGTGGTGCACTGAGGAGCAGATCTAGCCAGAAAGGGGAGGAGGAGATTATGAAAAAGAGCCCAAACCCCTGTCCCAAGTAACAGGCATATTATTGATATTTCTCAAACTGTGGTCCCTGGACCATTTGTACCAGCTCCACCTGAGGGCTTTGGTGGAAAATGTGTATTTCCTGTGTTAATTTCAATGACAAAAAGACTCTATTTGTTCAAATAAGAAACCTTCAGAGTCACAGACTTTTTTCCCCTTAGTGTGTGGGAGAAAAAGAAAACCCAGCTGTCCTGTTCTGATTTGACAGCACATCTTACAACTGAGAGTATAATCTCTGTACTCTTTAGGAATAATTTTATTCCTGAAGCATTATTTCTAGAGAAACAGCTGATCAAAATTAGAGGTGTCTCTTTGAAAGTTATTTTCATGGGACAATATAACAATCTCTAAAGTCTTAAGAGATCTACAAACCCCATTTTTTTCCAATTATATGTCTACAGATAGATTTAGATCAACAATGTGACAGTTTGAATTTGGTGAATCCCAAAAAAAGATTATGTTTTTGAACTAATTCATTCCTGTGGGTGTGAGACCTTTTGATTGCATTAGATTCACTTAGATTAGGTCACTTTTGATTAGATCGCTTGGGATTGGACTACGTTGGTGAGGCATGACACAGGTCAGGTCTCCACCCTCTTGCTGGGTCTTATATGAACTGAGAACACACAGAGAGACACAGAGAAAAGAAGGTGCCATGTGAGAGAGGGGACTGCAGGAAGACAGAGGTGCCACGAGAGGCTGAGAGAAGTCCCGGAGTCTGGAACCAGCAGAGCACAGAGGCACAGAAAGAAGCCCCCAAGGGGCTGGGCCCACGGAGCAGCTCAAGGCTGAAGAGATGAGCCATATGCATGATCCCTGACAGCTGGGCTCAGGAAGAAAGCAGAGCAGCCAAGGCCAACAGAGGAGGCCTGGAAAGAGAGAAGCCATATGCCTGATCCCCCACAGCTGTGCTCTAGGAGACAGTGAGCCTGGAGGGGAAGGCAGGGACCTGCAGAGATTGGGCACCATCTTGCCTTGCCACATGGCAGGATGCCAGGATCACCAGTAGCTGACTTTGGTGAGAAAGCATCTCTGCTGAGGCCTTGATTTGGACCTTTCACAACATTGGAACTGTAAGACTTTCCCTAAATAAAATTCCCATTATAAAAGCCAACCCACTTCTGGAACTTTGTATCCACAGCCCTGTGGCAAACTAAGACAAACAGGAAAAAGAATAAACTGGCAACAGCTTCACAAACACAGACACATTTAGCTATCAATCACTGCGTAACAAAACACCCCAAAACTTCGTGACTTTGAGCAGCCATTGTAGTTCCCGCTCACTGTTTTGTGGGTTGGTGGGGCTCAGCGGGGCACTTCTCACTTGGCATCTCTGACAGTTGCCTATAGACAGTGGCTGAGGCTCCTGCCACCTGAAGGCTCGAATGGCTGGTGGTCCCAGAGAGCAGTTAGTGCTGGCTGCGCACTGGGAGCTCAGAGGGGGCTGTCGACTACCCATGCATGCCCTCTCCACGCAGCTTGGCCTTTTAGGGCTCGGAAGCCTTGTGTTCCAAGGGGCCTGGGCGGAAGCTAGGAGGCTTCCCGTGTACCTAGCCCTGGAGGCCTTCCGCCACATTCTCTTGGTCAAGCAAGTGAGTAAGGCCAGCCCCACCCCGCCCCCCACTGATGGTGAGGGAAACTGGGCTCTGCCCCTCAACGTGGAGGGTGGGGAGCAGCATGTGTGCATGGGGAGGACAGGAATTGACGCGGCTCCCCTTTGCAGACTGTCACCCACATCCACCAGTCTGCACATTGCCCAGAAAACGAGATTCACCTTCTCACAAACATCTCCATCTTATATCATGTCCAGTCAGATTATTTGTCAAAGCAAGACCTCGCTCCCACTGTGGCTGTCAGGAGAGATGGGACTTCATCTTTGTTCATTTCTGAGGCACTTTTGTTAATTATGAACACTTGAAATGTTGAGGCCATGCCCTGGCATTTATAGTATTATAAGCAATAAATGAATAGCTCTCGATTTTGTAACAGAACAGAAACAAGGCATGAATGGGATTTTACTTATGAGCAGTGACAGGGCACGGGTGGCACTAATCTTCCATGGCAGGCCCCACTGGGGACGCCTGATCAGACTCTCTGGAGGTGGGCCCAGCAGTCAGCATGTTGCAGAGGACACCAGGTAGTTTTCATTGGTGGTATTTTTTTCATCACATTAATTCTTCTCCATCTGATAAGCATCGCTTCCCAGCCTGTGGGTCAATATCAAGTATAGTAATAACAGTGACATTGATAACCATAAATACCTTGTCGTTCACTTAGCATTTAGCAATTTCAAAGCACTTTACACTGATGATCTGACTTTCATTTCTCAATAATCCTGTGAGGGACAAGGACAGGATTTGAGCAACCTGTTTTCAGAGGAGGATGCTCAGGTAGAGAAAGGCTTGTGACTCACCCAAGGCCATTTGGCAAGCTTCCCCAACTCCCTCTGGTGTGTTTGTTGTGTGCCGGCAGGTGGGCCCTGGCTTTGCCTGCAGAGCTCCTCAAATTCACCGACCTGTCTCCACCTCTCCAATACACTAGTAAGTCTCCTTCTAAGATCTCCCAGTTCCTCCTGCTCCACCTGGAATCCACTCTGATCTGAGTGAGGGGAAAGGAGAGCCTCCCTCATGAGGCCTTTGAGCCCTTCACTAACCAGCCGAGAAAGAAACCCAGGAAAGGTCTAGAGGGTAGCGGGGAGCCAGAGTGAGACCTGGGCATGGAGTCAGAGGTCCAGGAGCTCAGCCACAACCTCGGAGTGACTTGGGGCGAGGCCCTGCTCCTCTCAGGGCCTTGATGCCCTTGACTGTAAAATAAGGGTATTGAACGCCGTCGGGGTTCTCAGGTGCTTTGGAAAGGCTTTGCCATCCCTCAGAAGTGTGTGGTATGCATGGTGGGGACGACGTGGCTCGGTGATGAGGGTGTCACCACATAAAAGTGTAAGGAAGAAAGGTTTTCCAAAAACAGCAATAAAAAGTGCTTCTGGACCATCTGACCTCTAGTGTTCCTTTCAGCACTAACATTTAAAAGTAAAGGTAATAATCCCACCAGTCCAGTGCTAACTGTGTGCCAGTACTTCAGACTCCTTATACCCAGAGGTCATTTTATTCTCTCCATTTAATGAGTGTCAAACCTGAACCTTGCCAAAACAAAATGCTTTGGAGTCCTGGGAGGGGGTGGCGTGGGCGACAGTGCTGCCACCCTCCAGCTTGACCTCTGCACGAGCTTCTTTCCCGCTAGCCTGGCCACTGGCCCAGGCCATGACACCAACCAGAGTGCCGGGGTGCTCTGGCCACAGCTTCCCCTGCTCTCCAGAGCCCTGGAGCAGTTTGAACAGTGCCAGGGGTGTCCAGGCCACCCCTCGGATGGGGGAGGAAGTGTGGGGTGTGGGGTGGAGTGGACCCTGCAAAGGGGCTGTGCATTAGGGCCAGCAAACCCCAGGGCCCGCGAGGCAGGGCCGAGGGGCAGGGACAGGGCTCCTATCTGTCCTCTCGTTTAGGCAGACGTATTGGCGGCCTGTTATGAGCCAGGCACTTTTCAGTGCTGGGGATGCTTCAAAGTACAACACAGGCCCATCTGCCTGCTCTCGCGGGACCTGCATTCCAAAGACAATCCACAAGACAGGTACGGAAGATTATATGAAATAGTAAATAATTATAAGGGCTAAGGCGAAAAATAAGGCAGGAGAGGAGGGCAAGAAGTGACAGGGCGAAGGACCTTGAGGAGGTCATTTATATAATAGAAGGCCTCGTAGGGGAAGAAGGTGACACAGGCCTGAAGACCTGAGCGTGGAGAGGTCGTTCCCCTCCACGTCCTCTAGATGGCAGCATTCCCCCGTCGTGGGGCAGCGCAGGCGGCCCCTCCTCCCAGCCCCCGCGGAGGATTCTGTCTGAATCTATTTTAACCGAAAATGTGGGTTAATATGGGGAATCCTAGAAAAGTATAATGAAGGGTTTCTGGGGTGGTAGTATTGTTCTGTTTCTTGATCTGAGTGCTGGATTGGCAAGAGTGTGCAGTTTGTGAAAATCCACCAGGCTATACTTAACAATCTGTTACATTTTTCTTCTGAATGTTATACTTCAATAAAAAATTAGTGAGATGCAAACCTTAAATGTTTCGTTTTTATCTAAAACATAGTTTGCCTTATTTTGCCCATTTATTGTTATAATGGTTAATGTGGCTTCTTCAAATGTGAGTCTGCTGATTAGAGTTCTATGTCATCTTTCTTAAAATTTGTCAAATAAATTAATCCAGATAAAATGCTCAGAGAAGTACCTGACACGAAGGAAGCACTTAATAAACGTTAATACCATTACCTCCTGTGCCCACCCACGATGCAGCATCTATGATTCCCAGACGTGCTTCCTTTAAGTAAAGGGTGGATTTAGAGATTCTTTCCTAGCAACCTGATGGCAGAATCCCAGGTTTTTACTGATTCCTCCAACCTTTCACAAATAACTTGCTCATACCTATTTAATAGCAATTTTTAAATCAACTTACTTTTACGGGTATTTCCAAAGACCTCAACTTTCATAGCACTGACTTTCTTCCACATTTCTATTCCATCAGTTTACATATTAATTAAGTTGTGTAATTCAATAATAAGATCAACTAGCATAAAAAGACCTGGAGACAAACGCAACAAACTCTAGGTGAGAGCACATGAGAGAGCTCCCTATGGCCATGAAGCTTCAGCAGGCCGTGGACATCTGCCAGAATGTTCTTAGAAGAACTGGAGAGCTATGGCTTATTTGGAAAGTTGGTTCAATGGAGGTTGGTTCAGAGAGCTATTAATTACCCTTCTTAAGACTGATTCTTTCACTACTGATTCTTAAACTATTATTACTCGGCTGGTGGACAATCAGGTCTTCCTGGAAGTTCTTAGTAAGGCTGTTTTGGGGAACCAGGACTAATAAACAAAGCTATTTATTGTGCAACTTCCCTGCCAGACCCTGCACTAGATGCCTTACAAAGGTTAGCATACAAATCCTCACAGTATACCTGTGAGGCAGAGAATATCATTTACCCATTTGTGTCCATTAGCTCTAGATGTGGAGCAAACACTCCAAAACTTAGTGCCTTAAAATGACTGGTAATTCTTATTTAGCTCACCATTCTGTGGGTTGGCACTTTGGCTGGGTTCAGCTGAGTGGGTCTTCTCATTTTGGTTGGGTTCAGTTATATATCCGCGATCAGCTGCCAATCAGTTGTGCAGCTCTACTTTTGGGAATTGACGAGCTGTACTGGGGCGAGGGGGAGAACTGAACCTCTTGATCTTATCCTCCATCAGGCTAACTGGGCTTCTTCCCATGGTGCTTGGGCAGGATTCCATGATGGAGAGTGGAAGCATCCAAGCTCTTTTGAGGTCAAGTCTTAGAACTGGTACAATCTCGTTTCTGCCACAGTCTATCACCTAAATCAAGCCACAAGGCCAGCCTGGATTAAGAAGTGGAACAATAGACCCAATGTCTTTCCAAAGTCATATTGCAAATGGGTATGGACACAGGAAGGGGGGTAACTGCACCACCTTTGCAAACAATTTACCACATCATTTTTGCAAACAAAGTTGCTGAAGCTCAACCAGGTTAAGCTGACATTCCCATTCAGGGTCTCCCAACTAGTAAACAGGAGACCCAAGAGGAAAACATACCCATGGGACTTCAGTACCTACTCTTTTGACTAGTCTAAGCTGCTTTATCAAAAAATTAAAGGCGAGGATCCCCATCCTGATCAAGATGGCTGAGTGAGATGCTTCAGGGCTCTGTCCCTCCACAGAAGCTTTGAACAACCAGCAAGAACTGGGCAGAAACGGCTTTCTCAAAGCTGCAGAAAACAGTTAAAGGATTGCAGTAACAGGGCAGGGCTGAATTGAGAAAAAGACTACTTAACAGCAGTAGGATCTTGTGGTGCCCTGGCTGGCCCCTCCCCCACCCCTCACTGGCTCGGCCCGGAGCCAGCTGTTATTCCTAATGCAGATCCCTGGTCCCAGTTCCAGAAGGAGCAGAGTAACCACCATGCACTTAGTGGAAGCATGTGTGTCTGACCCGATCTGTCTGGTGGTGGTCTGAGGGATTTGCTGTCCTAGAACTTGCCCTGTGCTTGCACAGGTCAATCTGTAAAGACTGGGAAAGGTATTATCTTTTTTTCTTCTTTTTTTTTTTGGGGGGGGGGTGTTAGTTCCTGGCATTCAATGTAATACCCGTCGTAATACTAGCTGGATACAAGCATAAAACACAGATGCCTCAGAGTTTGAATTCCAGGGATAATACAGTAAAATATCAAAATGTTGAGGTTTCCAAGGACATAAAAGACCTGTATTCAGAAAACTATAAAACTGCTAAAAGAAACCAAAGAACACTTAAATAAATGGAAGGACATTCCATGTTCATGGACTAGAAGACTAAATATTGTTAAGATGTCAATTCTACCCAAATTGATGTACAGATTCAACACAATCCCAATAAAAATCCCAACAACCATTTTGCAGAAATGGAAAAGCCAATAATTAAATTTATTTGGAAGGGTAAGGGGCCCTGAATAGCTAAAAATATCTCAAAAAAGAACGAAGTTGGATGACTCTTACTTCGGACTTTAAAGCATACTACTTAGTTAGCTACAGGGGTAAAAACAGTATGGTACTGACATAAATACAGACAGATTGACCAATGGAACCGAACTGAGAACTCAGAATAGACCCTCACATCTATGGTCAAGTGATTTTTGACAAGGCTGTCAAGCCCTCCCAACTGAGCCAGAACAGTCTCTTCAACAAATGGTGCTGGGAGAACTGGATATCCACATCCAAAAGAAAGAGAGAGGGCTCCTATCTTACACTTTATCCAAAAATTAACTCAAAATGGATCAAGGACTCAAATATAAAATTGACAACCATAAAACTCCTAGAAGAAAATGTAGGAAAACATCTTCAGGATCTTGTGGTAGGTGGTAGTTTCTTAAACCTTATACCCAAAGCACGAGCAACAAAAGAAAAAAATAGATAAATGGGACCTCCTCAAAATTAAACACTTTTGCACCTCAAGGGACTTTGTCAAAAGGGTGAAAAGGCAGCCAACTCAATGGGAGAAAATATTTGGCAATAACATATCTGATAAGGGTTTAATATCCATGATATATAAAGAAATACTACAACTCAACAATAAAAAGACAAACTACCCAATTAAAAAATGGGCAAAAGACTTGAAAAGAAAATTGTCCAAAGAAGAGACACAAATGGTGAAAAAACACATGAAAAAATGTTCAACATCACTAACCGTTAGAGAAATGCAAACCAAAACTACAATGAGATATCATTTCACACCTATTAGAATGGCCATTGGTAAAAAGTCAGAAAACTACAAGTGTTGGAGAGGATGTGGAGAGACAGGAACACTTATTCACTATTGGTGGGAATGTAGAACGGTACAGCCACCATGGAGGCCTGTTTGGCAATTCCTAAGGAAGTTGCATATAGGTTTGCCATGTGACCCAGCAATACCATTGCTAGATATATACCCAGAAGAACTGAAAGCAGTGACATGAAAGACATCTGCACACCCATGTTCATAGCAGCGTTATTCACAATTGCCAAAAGATGGAAACAACCCAGTTGTCCATCAACTGATGAACGGATAAACAAAGTGTGTTGTATACACATGATGGAATATTATGCAGCTGTAAAAAGAAATGAAGCCATGAAGCATATGAAAACATGGATGAACCTGGAGGACATTATGTTGAATGAAGCACAAATGCTATATGACTGTGCTATTATGAACCAAATACATTGTGTAAACTCATGGAGTTAATAATTAGAATATAGGTCACCAGAAAATAGAATGAGAGTAGAGAATGGAAAGCTGAGGGTTAATCTGTGCAGAATTGGTAAAAAAGGTTGTTTGTAAGTCTTTGGAAATGAATAGAAATAGTGAAAGCACATCATAGTGTTTGTAACTAGCAGAGCTATTATATGGGTATGACAGTGATTGAAAGGAAAAGTCTAAGATCATATATATTACTAGAAGGAAAGCTAAAAAATGTAACACAGGACTGTATAACATAGTGAAACCTCATGTGAAGTATGAATATGGGTGATATTGCATATATAAGACTGTTTTTTACAAAATATAAATACAAATAAACTAGAGAGAAGGAAACAGAATACTGACTATGTACAGCAGGGAAAGCATAGAGAGATTGCGAGTTGATGAGCTTTTTGTTTGTTTTATGTCTGTTTTCTGTTCATTATTACTATTATTATTATTGGAATCATGAAAATGGTCTAATAATGACTGAAGTAATTAATGGACAACTATGTGATTATACCAAATACCATTGCTTGTACACTTTGGATGGATTTATGCTTTATTAATAGGAATCAATAAAATTGATTTGTTAAAAAATGTTGAGGTTTCAACAAAAGATTACAAAACATACAATAAATGGGAAGTGATGGCCCAAGCAAAGGGCCAAAACTATCAATGAGGAGGACTAATCTGGGAAATACCAGACAGAGACTTTTTTTAAAATGATGCTAAATATGCTCAAAAAGCTAAAGGAAAACAATTAACTAAAGGAAATCAGGAAAATGATAGAGAAACACAAAGAGAATATGAATATAGAGATGGAAGTTATGAAAATGAACCAAACAGAGCTGAAGACCACAGTAGCAGAAAACTAAAAATTCCTTTGAGAGGCCCAACAATGGATTGGAGTTGGAGTTTTCAGCAAACTTGAAAATTAGACAATTGAAAACATCCATTCTGAGAAGCAGAAAGAAGAAAGAATGAAGAAAAGTGAACAGAGCCTGAGAAACCTGTGGGATACCATCAAACATACCAATATATGCATTATGGGAGTCCCCAAAGGAGAAGAAAGAGAGAAAGGGGAAGAGAGACTATTCAGAGATAATGGCTGAAAACTTCCCAAATTTAACAAAAGACATGAATATGCACATCCAAGTTGCTCAATGAACTCTGAACAGGATAAACCTAAATAGACTCACACCATGACACATTATAGTCCAACAGTCAAATGCCAAATATAGAGAGAGAATTCTGAAAGCAGCAAGAGAGAAGCAATGTGTCACATACAAGGGAGTCTCAGTAAGATTAAGTGCTGATTTCTCATTGGAAACCAGAGAGGCAAGATGGCAGGGGGATGACAAATTTAAAGTGCTGAAAGCAAAGAATTGCCCACCAAGAATTCTATATCCAGCAAAACTGCCTTTCAAAAATGATAGAGCCCAGCTAACTAAAAGGTGAAGGAGTTTGTCATCACTAGCTTGCTCTCCTAGAGGTGCCAAAGAGTGATCTGCAGGCTGAAAGGAAAGAACACTAGACAACAGATCAAAGCCACATGAAGAAAAGGATCTTCACCAGATCTCTGGTGAGGGTAACTATAAATGCTAGTACTATTTTAACTGTAAATGCTAGTAGTATTTTATTTTTGGTTTGTAACTCCACATTTTACTTCCTAAATGATCTAAAGGGCAAATAAATAGAAGGTAATGATGAATCAGTGGTTTTGGACTCATAATGCGTAAGCATGTAATTTGTGACAAGACCTGAATAAAGGCAGGAGGACAGAGGGCTGTAGGAACGTAGTTTGTGTATTCCATTGAAGTTAAGTTTGTATCTAAGCAAACAAGCATGGCACAGATTTAGGGTGTTGAATTTAAGGCCCATGATAACTACAAAGAGAATATTGGAGAATATGGTGCAAGCTCAAAGAGACAGAAATTAGAGGTTAGCAGGGGCAGGGGAGCAGGGGGAATGGAGAGTTAATGCATAGTAGTAATAGGGTTCTGTTTGGGGAAATGGGAAAGTTTTAGTAGTGGAAGGTAGTGAGGGTATTGCAACAGTGGAAATATGATAATCCCACTGAATTGTATGTTTGGGAATGGTTGAGATTTTTTAAAAAATGAACAACTAAAGAGACAATGACAATTAAATGCAGCACATGATCCTGGACAGGATCTAATAATGGAGGAGAAAAGGCCCAAAGGAACATTTTTTGGAACATATGAAAAAAATTGGAAAATAGACTGTAAGCTTTATATCAATGCTAAATTTCTTGAGCCTGATAACTGCACTTCAGGTGGTTATATTAATGAACTTTGTTTCTTGTTCTTAGGAAATGTACATGGCAGTATTAAATGTTCAAGGAGCATGATCTCTACAATCTATACTCGTTTTCAGAAAATGGATTGATAGATAGGCAGCCAGATAGATGGATGGATGGATAGATTGATGTACTAATAGATTGAAGGATAGATAGAATGATATGGCAAACGAGGCAAAATGTCAATGTTAAAATTGGTGGATCTGGGTATCTAGGCATACAGGAGTATGTTGAAATTCTCTATGTGGGGTTTATGTTATTTTGTATCCATCTTGTAAGTTTAAAAGTGTTTCAAAATAAAAAGTTAAGAGAAGAAATAAAAGGGTTTGGAGTAAGTAAGATCTTGTTCATTTTAAATTTTAAATTAACATTAGTTGAGCATGCTCTATAATTTATAAGGCACACAATACTTTATGTCATCCTCACTAACTCTGTGAAGTAGAGACTAGTGTCCCCACTCTATAGATGAGGAAATTAAAGCTGAGAAAAAGTAAGGTTACTTGTCAATGGAACACAACAGCCTAGAACACAGCAGGACAAGACATTTGAACCCATTTCTTCTGATTTCAAGTCTTTCTTCTGGTCATGCCAGAGAGTCCTAATCTAAGTCTAGAGGGCTTCATGTAGTCCTGGAACAATTTAGGGTTATACACCAAATTTTGTATATATTGATCATGTATTTTTCTGAAAATAGCTTCCATTAAATTCTCGAAAGAGTCTATGACTCCCACAAAGTTAAGCACACATCTCTGTGAAAGTGCTGGCCTTCTTCCCAAGGAGGTATGTGAAACCTTTCAGACGTCTTCATATATTCCAGCTACACAGAGAAAAGAGAGCCTTTAGGCTAGCTCCTAAAGAAATAGAGGAGCTGTGCCTCTGGGAATCAGAATGTGTTGTTTCATCTTGTGTCGAGATGGAATCTGGGGTTTGAAAAACTCTGGGTTATTGAAAAAGGGCCATCGAGAGCAGGTGGCTGCAAGTGGCGGTCAAAAAAGTGATGTTGCAATTTGCTCCAACTCCAAAATATGTTTCTACCGTTCCCGAACTTGGACTCTGGATCTATGGCCCCAGGCCCAACCCCTCTTTCCTTTCTGCCTTAAGAGGTGGCCCCAGAATCGCTCAGAGCCAGTGGCTGCCATCCCAAGAGGGGGCGTCACTCCTGGGCCTGGGCTGAGCATCCTCACCTGCTCTCCCTGTTTCCAGGGTCTCAGCTCCCCTGGGCTTTTCCAAGACCTTGCCATGGCACCCAGAATCTCCACACCCTGATCCCAGGCGACTTCCTCCTCACATCCCATCTTTGGCAGAGCCCAGGGCTTAGGGAACTTCCAGTTACCGGTGGTCTGGCTTGGAGAACCACAAGATCACCAAATGAGAGAACTAACAGCACAGAGGTGAAAACCGGGGCCAGCGAGGTAAAGCGACTCGCCGGCCATACCTGCCTCCTCCTCACGGCTTCCACGGTGACGCCAGCCCCTGACTTCGTTTCCTAGGCTGCCGTCACAAATTACCAGGAACCTGGCGGCTTCGTTTGGAGGCCAGGGGCCTGAAATCAGGGCCGTGCTCTGTCCGATGGCTCTAGGGAGGAGTCCCTCCTTGCCTCTTCCAGCTTCTGCCGGCAGTCCTGGGCACTCCACGGCCTGCAGCTGCGCACGTGCAGCCTCTTCTCCTCTTACAAGGGCACCAGTCACACTGGATTAGAGCTTACCTTAATTCAGCATGAGCGTATCTTAATTTGATGGCCTCTGCAAGGATCCTATTTCCAAATAAGGTCGCATTCACAGGTACCAGAGGGTAGGACCTCAGCACATCTTTGTTGGGGGCGGGGCACAATTCAACCTGTAACCGCCCCCACAAGACTGTGCATGCAGTAAAGACAGCTTGGCACCCCTCGTCTGGGTGGCTGCTGCGGCCGCCTTCCTGGCTCTCCAGCATCCCCTTTGTCCCTCTCCAGTCTGTTCTCAGTACTACAGCCAGAGGGATCTTTTTGAAACATAAATCTGATCATATCCTCCTCTGCCTAAAACCATCCAAAGGCTTTCAATTCGAGCCTGCAAACCCTACTGTCTGGCCCTGCCTCTCCAGATGAGCTCCTCCCACACCAAGTGCTCTCTACTTCAGCCACAGAGGCCTTCTCCTGGTTGTGTGCTGGAGGCTCAGGAGGGCCAATTGATAAATATTCTGGAATTTCTTGGTGGCTTGAAATGAGCCATGGTGGGAGTATTTACACCGGAGAACTCAACAAATGCTAACAGTATTTTGCTTTTCGGGATTGCTGTTTGACCAGCTCTCTGCTGTCCCCTACCCACTGTGCAGAACCATCAGAGGGTCCTTGCACATGTTCTTTCTAGGTCTGGAACATTCTTTCCTCCTTTACCAAGTTAATTCTACTCTTTTAGATCTCAGCTCAATCGTTGCTGCCACTCAGAAGCCTTCCTTTGTGTCTCCAAATAGGTCTAATCTCTACCATGAACCTCTCCTTAGCGTGTATCACAGTTGTAATTTTACATGTAATTTGTGTCATGAATGATTACTGCCTGCCTTTCCCATGGGAAAGAAAACTCCATGATGAGATGGACCAACCAGTGAGCCTGGTTTTGCTCACTAGCTGTCCTCTTCACCAAGCACTATCCCCGGTACCTTGCAGAAACTCAAAAAGTTTATTGAATGAATGAATGAATGAGAGAAATATGTACTAGACAGAGTCCTAAGCTTTGGCTTCTGTGGCAGAAACTATTTTTGCTCATGTATCTCCATACTTTCTGCTTTATTTCCCAGCCTCCCTTGCTATTAGATATGTCATGTGACTAAATTCTGGCCAATGCAGTGGAGTGTAAGCTATGTACTCTGTTCCCAGACATAATCTCTAAAGTGTCACAAGTGATCTTGTGTGCTCTAGATGTGAAAATGACAGTCACAAGACAGAAGTCCAGATTCCTGAGTCACTTACTAATTGGAGAAAAGCTGCCCAGTTATCACCTGACCCTCATTGGATTGTGACAGGAGCAAGATATATTTTATTGGGTTAATCCCTGAGGTTTTGAGGTTATTTGTCACTGCAGCTGATCCTAGCCTACCCTGACTAAAACACCTTCCCAGCTCTGTCATGAACTCCTTCTCCCTTCTCCCTTTGGACCAACCACACTCTGGGCCTCAGCTTCCTTATCAGTAAAATGAGAAGATTCTGAATTCCTTCCACTGTTAAAAGTCAACAGTTCCACTTGTTCAGTTTCCTCCCTCCTGTCTAGAGCAATGCACAGGTGCCATAGATGCTCGCTAAGTAAGAGAACCTTCTAATTTGAAATCTTTTAGCCCAGATAGAACCATTTTAGAAATCACTATAGAAATTCAGAGTGCTTAATCAGAATATTTAAACAATTCAAGTAAAATAGCCTTCAAAATAACGATGGCTGCATTTCACCAAAAGGCTGGGGAGCCCTCAGAGACCTCCGCCTTGGCCTTCCAGATGCCCCCCAAGCATCTTCTTCTGTGTGTCCTTGGCAGCCCAGTGATCCCCTCACTTCCAATTGTTTCCAGGCCTCATCCTCAGATTGTCTCAATTGTCCCACTCTGATGACACCAACTGCCTTTTTCAAGAGAGATGGTTTCAAAGGAAACTAGCAATGCCTTTTCTTAGTGAGTCGTCATTAAAAGCTACTGCTTAGATATCAGTATCAAAGAAGCAAACGTCGCATCTTTGAAGAGGTGTGTGAGGGCGGCTGGTCACATAGCGAAGGTGGCCCAGGGTCCTATTTCTAGCTCTGCCATGGGTTCATTGTATGTGAGAAAGACCAAAGGCAAACTCTTCTTTTTGGCCTGGAGTCCCTGTGCCTGTTATAAACAAGGGTCACTGCAGCTGCTGTCATCCCAGTAACCATAGCAACAATGGGCGATATGACAGATGTCTGGTCCCCATCAGACATTTCCTGATAACCTTCAACTTCCGCCTCCCCACCCCCCCAATCCTATGAGGAATAGTGGTGTGGAGGGTATCCCAGGGAAGCAGCCCAGGCATGGGAGGCTGAGCTCGGAACATTAATTAAACCTCACATTTCCCCAGAACATTTTGCATTGCCAGGTCTGGCAGCCAAGAAAACCTCCCGAGTACCCTCTAATGAGAGAAATTGCTAAGTCTGACACCAGAGGCTGAGGAACTTCAGCTCCACGCTGGCAACAAACACAGCTCAGTAGGAAAATGTGCCTGATGTACAGCATGCACACAATAAATACTTAGGGAATGATCAGTTTAATAAAATGAAGCTCACATGGCAAAGGGACTGCTCCCAGGCCACTGGAAGTCCTGCATGAGATGATCATGTGAGTCATTCATTCTTTCAACAATTTCTGAGTGCCTGCTGTATGCACCTGCAGGCAATAGCATGGAGGTTCTAGAGAGGTTAGCTTGTTGAGTGAATCCCAAAGCCCTGGGAGTGACTTGGGCTCTGGGGCATGTTGAGAAGTGAACTTAAAGGAGTTGTTAGGGACTGTATGACAAAGGGCTTTGGGTTTTATCCTTTGAAGGCTGTTATACATGTGAGTGACATGATCAGTTTTGCATTTCAGAAACATATTTTTCATTGCTGTGCAGAGAATGCATTAACTGCCAGCACCAACTGCTAGCCATGTGAGTGAGCCACTTTGAATATTCCAGCCCAGGGGAACCCTCGAATGACTGCACTCTCAGAAGATATCACACTGAGCAGGAAAACCACCCAGCTGAGCCCAGCCAACCCCAAGAATCATGAGAAATAAGAAAAATGATTATTCTAAACCACTAAGTCTTGGATGATTTATTATGCAGGTATAGACAACTGATACACGGTGAGGTACCAGGTGGGGCATACGTCTGAGGCTCAGTAGAGATCATAGACTTGGGAGTCATCAGCTTCGTGGAAATTTGAAAGCCCTGATGTAGATGTGGCCACCCATGGAGTATGTGTGGAATGAGTTGAGAATGCATTTTGAGATCTCACACCAAAATTTACTGTTGGGGGTAGTGGAAGAGTGAAAAACCATCAAGGAACATGGAGAAGGACTCAAAGAGACAAGAGAGAAACCAGGAAAGGACTGAGTCACAGAAACCAAGAGAGGAAAGAAGACCAAAATGGTGGGAGAAGTGGATATTGTCAGGAAATAGCACCCTTGAGATTTGTCAGTTAGGACATCACTGATGACCTTCTCAATAGCAATTTCAGTAGAAGGAAGGAGAAGGAAGCCAGGCTTCTTTGGATTGAGGAAAGAATTCTGCTTCAGAGGGCAGGAAACTTAGATTCTTCTTTGTGAACCCCAGGAAAAGTCCTTTTCATATACATATACATATGCATATACACATACACATAAAAATTATTTATATATATTTACTGAATGATTGTATTTGTATCAACCAGTTTTTGCTAGGTTATGCTATGTAACAAACAATCCCAAAAATCTCAGTGGCCTACAAAAACAAAGGTTTATTTATTTGTCATTCATGTAACAATCTGTGAATCAGTTGCAGCTCTTCAGCTCTGCTCTGGCAGCAAGTAGACTTTGAGTCTGTACCATGTGCCTTCTTGTTCTGGAACACAGGTTGGAGAAGTAGTCTGTATCAGATATATGCCATTCTCATGGTGTAGGGCAAAAGACAATGACACTTCTTAAAGTCTCTGCCTGGAACTGGCACACTGGCACTTCTGCCCATACTCCATAGGCCATGAGCTCAACATCATTGGGGAGGAGACATATGCTTTGCCACATAAAGACAATAATGTAGTGTTCCTCGGCTTTATTATTAGGATCCGAGGCAGCTATGTATAGCAAAAAGATCAGCTCTATAGATTGGGGCAGACCTGGTGAATATCAGCTTGGTCACCGAGAGGACCTTATAGACTTGACTCCTCTAAGCCTCACTTTCTGTGTCTATAAAACGTAAATAATAATAGTACTTACATGGTAGGTGGTCAAGGTCAAGTATACATGGCAAATGCACCTAGCACATTCCCTGGCACATGAAAGATCCACAATAAATATTCACTTATAATTGTGTGTATAACCAACATCTCCTGGCATTTTAATGGGAACTTGGAAATGACATAGTTCCAGAACCTTGCTCCTCACCAGATCGCGGACTCTCAGAGCCAGACAGAGTCCTGGAGACCACCGTGTGCACCAGTCCTGGAGACCACCTTGTTTTACAGATGATACAAAGGAGACCTATAGCCAGTGGTCACTATAATGACAGGGAAAGCTGGTAATGCATGGACTCCATCAAAAACCTCTTCCAAATAAGAAAGGCTCAGTTCTACTGTTTATATGGCCAATATTGGTGTAAGCATGAAACAGACCCACGAGGAGAGTAGAACTCACCCTCTGTGATGACGTGCTGACATTTGTGTTGATGCCAGCACACCTACACCTGAGCTCTAAACAATCTCCTTATAATGGGAAAGACTGAGGCAGAGCAAACTCGACAGGGTCCCCAGGCTCCAGGGTCAGTCTCCTTGAGGGTAGGGACCATGCCCTGGACATCTCTGAAATGGCCACACCCCTTCTCAGCATGCCTAGAACACAGTGGCGGCAGCAAGGGTTTGCAAGTTACACTAAACACTCCACACAATGAAAAGCACTGAAAATGGCTGTTTTCTGGATCTAAGGCGGTCCTCTTCATGCCTGGGATTCTAATTTCCCTACGTGCTAAGCCTCCTTTTCTTCTCCTCCTTCCTAGGCAAGGGTGTACTCCTAGCCTTTGGTCATCTTTGGCCTCCTAAGACAAGTCTTTTCTTTGAGTGACATGTAGACTTGGGATCCGCAGCCCCGAGTTGGGGTCTCGATGACTGGACTGTTCTAGCTGTCCCTCATTCCCGCTGAGCCTCAGTTTCCTTATCATCACTGGAGAATGGAATCCCTGCCAGGGACTGTGAGATCAGAATAGGTAACGAAAGTGAATGAACCCCCAGTAACTCGAAAGGGAATGCAGATGTGGAGAGAATCATTGTAATAATCTTCACCAGGATGCAGATGCAGCCTCAACCCGGAGACCTGGCACCTACCGGCGCCTGCCCCTCTGCTCCTGCAGAAAACACCTCGGAAGCTCAAGTTTGGGAAATGGGAACGCCCCTACTCCGTGACTGTGTGTCTGAAAAAATCTCCCGATTTTTTTCAGCCTCCTCGGGCAGCCGCTGGAGGAGAGTGACGGCCGGCCAAGGGTAAAGCGACCGCTACCCAGACGGAGCGCGCAGGCGGGGTTCCAGCCCTGGATGGCCCGCTAGCACCCGCCGTGACCTCGGCGCGCTGGTGCCCTTCTTGGGCCAATTATCCTGGTGCGTAAAACGTGAAGAATGGCCTGAGACAACCCTAAGTTTCCTTCTTCCATCTGAAAGGCTCCGGCTCCTGCTGGGGTGGGGGGTCCGGTCACACGCTGGCGGGGAGGTGGCGGCGCGGGTTGACGTGGTATCGTGTGCGGGCGCAGCAGCCCTCCCCGGGGCCGGCCTCCTCCTCCTCCTCCTCTGACGTCCTGGTCCTCGCAGCCGCCCTCCCTCCCTCCCTCCTCCCCTTCCCGCCCCTTGGCGGCGGGATTGCTGCTGGCTCGCCAGCATCCCAGGAGCTGCCTGGCGACCGGCGGCGGGCTCCAGCCCCGGGTGGGTGCGCGGTCGCGGCACAGGGCCCCGCGCCGGGAGCCGCCACCATGGTGCTGTCGGTGCCCGTGATCGCGCTGGGCGCCACGCTGGGCACGGCCACCAGCATCCTCGCGCTGTGCGGGGTCACCTGCCTGTGCCGGCACATGCATCCCAAGAAGGGGCTGCTGCAGCGGGACCCGGACCCCGACCCGGAAAAGGCAAGGC
>JAQZBX010026535.1:0-28887 GCA_029593785.1 Cabassous unicinctus | reverse complement strand
TTTTTTTTTTTTATCTCTAGCCTTTCCAATGTGCATATAATAGTACCGCAATGTGGTTTTAATTTGTATTAATTATCATACATAATTATGAATCATGTTGAGCATCTTTTCATGTGCTTATTTATTGTCCATTTATTGTCTTTATCGAAGTGTTTCTTCATATCTCTTGGCCATTTTTAAATTGGATTTCTTATTTTCTTATTAATGAATTGAGAGTTATTTTTATTTTCTCCTAGTCTGTGATGTTTCTTTTCAGTCTCTTAATCGTATGTTTTGTAAACCAGAAATTTTTTATTTTGATGATGTTCAATTTATCAATTTGTTCTTTTCTGGGTCATGCTTTTATGTCTTATCTAAGCAATCTTTGCATAACCCAAGGTAAAAAATGTTTACTCATTTCTTCAAAATTTTATAGTTTTAGGTTTTATATTTAGTCCTATAATCCATTTTTAGTTAAACTTGTACATGATGATCAAGTTTCATTATTCTGCATATGGGATCCAATTGTTCTAGTACCATTTATAGAAAAGACTCTCCTTTCTCTACTCAATTGCTTTTGTACCTTTGTCAAAAATTATTTTTTTATGCATGTGGTATGTTATTCTTTCAATATTGTTCTTGTTTTTTTTTTATTTTTTTAATTTCTTTTGCCTATTCTACTCTTTTGACTTTCCATATGAATTTTGTAGGTGTAAGTTTTTTGTAGATTCGGTAAATCAGGTTGAGGAAATTTCTTTCTATTCCTACTTTGTGGAGTGTCTTTATTTGGAATAGATATGGGTGTTGTTAAATGGTGAATGACATTCATGAATTTTTGACTATTAAACCAACTGTGCATTTCTGGGATATACTGAATATAGATAGGATGTATTACTCTTTTTATGTATTGTTGGATTCAATTTGTTAAAATTTTATTTAGAATTTTTAATCTATGTTTATGGAGGATATTGACCTGTAGTGTTCCTTTTTGTAATGTCTGGTTTTAGTACCAGGGTAATTCTGGCATTATTGAGAGAGTTAGAAATTTCCCCCCTTTTAATTATCAGGAGAATTTGTGTAGAATAGGTATTATTTCTTCCTTAAAGGTGTGGTAGTCTTCACCAATGAAACTATCTGCAACTTAAGTTTTCTTGGTGGGAATGTTTAAACTATAGTTTCAACTTCTTAATCGAGAAAGGCTGTTCTAGTTATCTCTTTCTTTTTGACTTGGCTTTTGGTGCCTCACTTCTTTCAATAAATTTGTCCATTTCACCTAATTATCAAATTTGTTGGTATAAAGTTATTAATAATTTTCCTTTATTAATATCTGTATAATCTGTGATGATGCAACCTTTTCTATTCCTGATATTAGTAATTAGTATATTTTCTTTTTTCTGTGTTCATTTCAGTAGAAGTTCATCAATTTTATTAATCTTTTAAATGTAGCAGTTTTTGGTTTCCTTGATTTTTTTCAATTGTTTTGCTATCTTCTGTTTTTTAAATTTCCATTCGGAACATTACTATTTCCTTTATTCTCCTTACTTAGTGTTAGTGTGCTCTTGTTTCTTAGTTTCTTAAAGCAGAAGTTTAGATTATTGTTTTGAGACCTTTCTTCATGTGTAATTTCATATTTTAAATTTCTTCACAAATTATGTTTCAACTTGGCTAGGCTTAGGTTATCCAAACATTAATCTATGTATTTCTGTGAGGGGATTTTGCAGAGGTACTTAAAGTCCCTAATCCATTGTTTAAGAAAGTTGGTCCTGGGTTAATGGGTAGTCCTGATTCAAAGAGTTGAAAGGCCTTACAAGCAAGAATGAACCTTCCCCTTGAAAGAGAAGAAATTCTGCCTGTGGACAGTAGCTTTGGCCTGTGTCCATGGAATTTCATCCTGATCATGTACCCTTCCTGAATGCCTATCCTGTGGAATTCAGACTTGCTTGGCCAGCTCTCACAATTGTAAAAGGTAATTATTTGAAATAAGTCTCTTTATATAAATAAATTAATAATAAATAAAAATGAATGAATTAATTAATATCTCCTACTGGTTATGCTCTCTGGTTGATCCCTGACTGATAGAGTAGCAGGTAGTTGAGGCTGCTTTTTATCCAATCTGACAATCTTTGCTTTTTAAATGGAATAGTTAGATCATTTACGTGTATGTTATTATTGATATGGTATGGGTTAAATCTATTATCTCGTCATTTGTTCTTTATTCCCCTGTTCCTCTTTTTCTGCCATCTTTTGGAGTATTTGAATATTTTATGACTCCATTTTTATATGCCTCTTGTTGGCTTATTATTGATATAGTGTTTTGTTAATTCAGTTGTTGCATTATGTTTTATAGTATATAATTTTTAACTTATCACAGTCTACCTCAAGTGATATTGTACCACTTTTAGTACAAGAATCTTACAGTTTTACTACCTCTCTTTTTTCACTGCTAACCTTCCTGCTGTTGTCGTCATCATTTTCCTTCTCCTTAATGAATTTTTTCAGTTTTTGTAAAGTCTTTATTTTGCCTTCTTTTAAAAAATGTTTTGGCTGGGTATAAAATTCTACATTAACATTTTATTCTTTCCTGTCTTTAAAGATGTTCCTCTATTATCTTATCATTTACACTGTTTCTTATAAGAAAACTTCTATTATTCTTACATGAGTTCCTTTGTATGTAGCTTATCGGTGGTTGCTTGTAAGATTTTCTCTTTGTGCAATGGTTTTGAGCAATTTGATTATGATGTGCATTAGTGGAGTGTTTTGTGGTTGGGCTTTTTTAAGCCTTTTGGATCTTTGGTCATTGTTATAAAATTTGGGAAATTTTCAGACATTATTTCTTCAAACATTTTTTGTGCCCTCCTACTCTCTCCTCTTTTTCAGGGACTCCAATTACATGTATATTAGGCTTCTTGAAGTTGTCCTACAGCTCACTGTTTCTCTTACATATTGTAAATTCTCTTTTCTTTCTTTGTTTAATTTTGGATAGTTTCTATTGCTGTTTTCAAATTCACTAATCTTTCCTCCTGCAATGTTTAGGCTGCCAATAACCCAATGTATTTATTATCCTACACATTGTAGTTTTCATCTGTAGAAGCTTGATTTTTTTTTTTTAATGTTTCATGCCTGTGCTTAACTTTGTGAACATATG
The DNA here is from genome assembly GCA_029593785.1 of Cabassous unicinctus. Classification (NCBI taxonomy): domain Eukaryota; kingdom Metazoa; phylum Chordata; class Mammalia; order Cingulata; family Chlamyphoridae; genus Cabassous; species Cabassous unicinctus. The sequence continues at coordinate 25,763 of JAQZBX010026535.1, read as the reverse complement.
GAGTATGGTTTTAATAACTTTTAATGTCCTTGTATGCTAGGACTCACATCTGTGTTAGTTCTAGGTCAGTTTCAATTGATTGATATTTTTTTCTGAATTATACACAGTGCATTCCTGATTCTCTGAATGTCTAGTAATTTTTATTAGATGCTAAACATTTTGAATATTATCTTGTTGGTTGCTGGATATATTGGAATCCCTATAAATATTCTAAGCTTCTTTCTGGGATACAAGTAAGTTACTTGGAAACAATTTCATTCTCTTAGTTCATGCTTTTAAGATTTTTTTTTCAATAGAACTAGAGTAGTGCTTATTCTAGAGCTAATTAGTCCCCACTACTTGTGTTCTCTACCCAATGTCCCATGAATCATGACATTTTCCAATCTGACGTATGGGAACAGGCACTATTCCCAGAATTGGGTGAACACTGTTATCTCTATTTCTTTAGGTAGTCCTTTCCTTTGACTCAGGGAGTTTCTTCACATGCATGTTTTTTTTTTTGAGGTGCCCCTCTGCAAATCTCCAGTATCTCTATGTAGTTCTCGTCCCTCTATTAGTCTGTTGTATGAACCTACCTGGATTACACATCCCTGCACTGTGGCTTGTAAATTCTCTCTCGGCAGTATACTGAGACAATCAGAGTGCCCACTTAATTGTTTACTGTCTCTCAGGGATCACTGTACTTTAATGTCTCACGTTCCATGTCCTGTTTCATATGTTCTATCATGTTTTTTGAGTTCTTTCAGGTTAGAAGGTTAATCTGGTTCTTAGTACTCCATCTTGTTCAGATGCAGAAGTTTCAACCAATTTTTAAAAAACATTCTGGATAATTTTAATGTACATCTGAGTTTAGAAACACTAGTTTGTGTAACTCCTCTTACAAATATATCAGTAGTTTTCTCTGTAAAGAAAATGTTGAAGCCCAATGTCTTAGTCAGCCAAAGGGGTGCTGATGCAAAATAGCAGAAATCAGTTGGTCTTTATAAAGGGTGTTTAATTGGGGTAGAAGTCCACAGTTACCAGGCCATAAAGCGTAAGTTTCTTTCCTCACCAAAGTCCATGCCACGTGTTGGAGCAAGACAGCTGCCGACGTTTGCCAGGGTTCAGGCTTCTTGGGTTCCTCTCTTCCCAGTCCTCCATTTCTCTCCGGGCTTAGCTCCTCTGTTTCTTCCACAAGGCCAGCTGTGAACTCTCAGATGAATGGCTTGTCTCTGTCCTGGGGCCTTCTTTCCTTCCCCACCAGAACTCCAACATCAAAATTGCTCCAACACTGTTCTTTTGCCATGTCTTTTATCTTCGAGACCCCACCCACCAAGGGGTAGGGCGCAACACTCTACTGACGTGACCCAGTCAACACCCTAATCATAACTTAATCATGCCCAGATTAACAAACCAGTTTACAAGCATAATCCAATATCTATTTTTGGAATTCATAACTTCATCAAACTGCCAAACTGCTACACCCAATCCAAGAGAACTATCCTATAACTGTAGCTTTCATTTCCTGTTCTCACTATTGTGATCAATGCCTCATTTTTCAGTACATAATAAGGTAGTTTGAAACTATAAAAAAATTCTGAGCTTTTGTTTCTGGAAGTGGTCTTATTGGATGAAGAAAGGCTAATCCAATTTATTTATTTCCCTCCTGCTCTTCCTAAAAAAGGAAGGAGATATAATTAATATCCTTATCAACAAAGTTTTAGCAGGGAAGGAAACTAAGGCTGGGGAAGTGGCTGAATTCTGCCTCTGTGTGCTCAAGATTCCCTCTGTCACTCACCCCTATATCCCATGTCTAAAGCCATGTTGCTTTCTATTTAAAACATTAACCCCCACAAGAATAAACAGATAACATTTCTGATTCAACTTAATACATCTCGCAAAGGCTAACATTTTTAGAAATACTGAAAAATAGAATAATTATAGAAAGCAAACAACTTAAAATAATCAGTTTTCTAATCATTAACTTCTAGTCATTAAAACAAATAAAACCAAGCAAAACACATTTTTAGCCCTACTTACACTTACTCTGTTTTCTTTCTTTCTGTCTCTCCCTCCATCTCTCTCTCCCTCCATCTCTCTCTCCCTCCCTCCCTCCCTCCTTCCCTGCCTTCCTGCCTCTGCTTCCATTTTTGGTACAGGTGATGGATTCTTTTTTGGTTCTTTTTATGTAGGGATTGTCTTTTGAGCACTGTGGTAGATGCTATTTATAAGTAGCAAAAAGTCATCCCCATTTTCCTTCTCCCTTTGCTCTCCTCCAGTATAGAGGCTGGAAAGCCAAATCACTAAAGATTACTTTCTTACAGCCAAAAGTGGCTATGTAGCCCAGTTCTGAATAAGGAAATAGAAGTACTGGGTGGGACTTTGAGGGCAGACTTGGCTGGTGTACCCCACTGGTCTTGTCCTTTCTACTTCAAGTCAATACTTCTTCAAGAAACAGTATTAAGGTACCTAAAAATGCAGCAACTTTCAAATGACCATAACTAACAGCTAAGAGTAGCAGGCTAGGTAGAACAATGTCTTTGTATAAGTGTATCAGCCTATAATGTTGGCCTCTCTATATATTTTTTACATTAGTCAAAAATAAATCCCTAAAATAAAAGTCACTATTCATGAGATTTTCTACAGTTTCCAGCCTAACATTATCTTAATTGATATAATCCTTTTTTATGCCCAAATCAAAATGTCATATAGGAATGTCCCTGTCCAACTTTTGGCCTGCTTCCCTAGGTTCAGTCTGAGTGACTGTGATTTGTTATCAGCCTTTAGACCATGACTGACAAGTAAAATGCTCACTCTCCACATATAAGGAGTGATAATGTATAATGAGAAAGTCATTCCCTCTGAAGGAAAATGAAAATAAAGAATATATTTCATTCATCATACATTTTGATATTTTTGTGTTTTATTCAAAATGCTCTAAATTTTAGAACATCAAAATTGCTAAATACTATTTAGAATTTCTATGAAAATTTTCTATAAGTATGTATTTTCCATATCAGTATGTCAGCACCAATAATAAAAAATTTTAAATTTCATTATACATAATACTTATACACATTTCTTCAAAATATCAGACTATTTCATCCTTTATTATTGCTGTGAGTGTATTTCATAAATATTTCTAAGAGAATTATTCTCAATATTCCCAGATAAAAACATCATGGAAAATAAAGCTATCTAGATGATTGCATATTGCTGTCTAAATTAGGTGTCAGTGGATTGCATTTTACAAAGAAAAAACTTTATTAAAAAATCTCTAGAGTCCATTTTTAAGCACCTGAAAAATAGCATTTATGAATCAAAGTACCATACCTTTTATTTCTTCTTTGCTAAAGTGATAGTCATCAATATCTTTAAGTACTTAAGTATCCATTTTGCCTGAAATTTTAGTTCTTTTTGAGTAAGGACTATTTGATATCCATAAACTATAGAATGAATAACCACTAATTCTAATTTATATTTAATCATCCATTGTGACTCATACATTAGTGACTCATTCCAATGTCAAAATTTCAGAATATCAAGCTATTTTAAAATAAGCTTACTTCTTCCTATCCTGGAAAGGAAGCTGTTGAATAGGATTGCAAGAAGCCAACACATTTTTTTTGAGCCTCATTTAAGATTTTGGATAAGTTTAAAATAGCAAGAAATATTACTTCCAGGAGAACATGTATTTCTAAGGTAGATGATTTGAATTAGTCACTTTGTAAAAGAAGGATGTGACTTTATAAATGCAAATTGATCAATTCCAGTCCAGACCTTGCGCCTGCATTCTATTAGCATCTTTCTTTTGGCTATGGAATTTATTCATTGACATCACAAAATTAAACCTGTCTCAAGCTGAAATCATTATTTTACTCCTGGTTCCTCTACCAGGCTTCTTTAATTTGGTCAAATTGTATTATTATTTTCCTTATCAATCAAGTTTATCATTTTTAAATTAATTTGACTCCATCCAATTTCTCTGCTTCCACATCCAGTAAGTCTTTGAATTCCGTGCTGTCTGCAATTACTACATGAAATATCCTCCCTTAACTTCTCCCTTATTCGCAGTTCAACTATTCTTCAAGCCCAACTTAGCTCTACCATCTTCATGAAGACTAGACTCTGAACTTTCCAACACAAAGGAATCATTCCCACCCCTGATCTTTTGGGCACATATTATGTTTTTAATTGATTTGACACTTAATTTAAACACTTTGTCTTATATTTTGAAGGCCATTATAACAGAAAACCTTATGGGACTTTTATTCCATGGCACCTAGCAACCTTGCACATATCCACCTAGGCCATGTAAGCTCAAACCATAGCTGACCTGAGTCTCGGCAGAACACCTTAAAATCCCTCTGGAACATGAGAGCATGAGAGGCTTATGAAGAACTACTAAAAGGCCATTTTCCACCAGTTTCCTTTTCTATCAAGAGACTGTTAAGAGACAGTATCTTATCAACTCCCTAGGTCTGATGAGCTATGGGACTTTCTGCCTTCCCCTTTAAGCTCCAGTTGAAGGCTGTAAAACTGATTAGTTGTAGCAGGGCATTGGTGCCCTAGCAAACAGTGGGTCTCATTATTTATATTGCAATCATATAGCCCTTTTGTTTCAGTGCCATCCTGTAGGATAAATTAGGTGGGGAGCTGGCACTTTCGGCTACTCTTACTTTCACCATGTATGTAATTATTTAACTATCTGGACCTTTAAGGCCTTGTTGTTTCTTTACCAGCATAATCTGCCAAGCCTTGCCTTTGCCTTGAGACTTTCTTTTTCTTGCTCCTTCCTGGGAAGTTTCTCAAAATAATCACCCAGTTAATTAATTTATGAAAACTGTATCCATCATACTATTTGTCCTATCTATAGTTTTATTTCCAACTATTATTTTTATAGGTAATAATTCTTGAGTTTTAATAATCTATTTTTTCATATGTAATAGTTTTCCTTATCTCCTTATATATTTCTAACATTCTTATTTCAATTCTTAGTTTATTTATTGTAATAACTCTGCTCCAAATGCTAAATGTTTTTGTTTTCTATTTTTGAGGTCTTGCCCTCCTTGAATGTTTAGTTATTTTTCTGGTGAGCTCATGTTTCCCTGGGGATATCAGCTATTCTTCCTGGCAATGTGAACTATGAAAGGGCCAACAGTTAGGCCCTAGTCTGTATCAGCCCTAGGGAATCTAAGGAGACTGAAGGCATGAGTCCCAGAATAAGTGGTTCTGAACCCAAAAAACTACTGCTACCATTATTTCTTCCAAATGATGCCCTCCTACCAGATAATTCCTCTGTCTAATGTTTTACATTTAAACTCTTAGGTAGAGGCAGCTCTTGAGACTTATTCACTAGCTCTGGGAGTTTGAAATAGAAACAGTGCATGAGTGAATACCTGAGGTCAGCTGGTAGGACAACCTCTCCTGTTCCCCTCAGAAATTACTTTTTCCTTGATAGGACACCTCCATCAGCATTTTGGGCTGCTGCTAGTACTGACTGTGGTGATTTTTTAGGTAGTGATTATCTCAGAGTAATGCAAGGGAGAGGCAGGAACAGAACTTAAATTGTTTTCCTCCAATGTGTTTTTTAACTCCTCTGACCAACTTATCTCCAAAGCTGCAGCCTGCCCCTATCACCCCACCCTCTGTCTGTCGTCTGTCTGTCTGTCTGTCTGTCTGTTTCTCTCTCTCATACCTTGAATTTCTGTTTCCTTCTGGAAGCTAAGTTTCTCCCAGGTTGATTTTCAGGAGGGAGTTGTCCATGCATGCTCATTTGTACTCTCACCAAGAACAATTTTTTGAATATTAGAATTTATTTACAGAATATTAGAATCCAACCAAACCTTAAAGATCATCTATACCTTTTTCTCCATACAATAGATTAGAAACATTGGACTTTAAATAGGTAAGTGACTTACCTGAGGTCATAAAATTGATTAATGGTAGAGCAGAAGGTATAATCCAGCTCTCTAGATTCCTATGCCATTGTTTTCCAACTAAACATTGGTACAGTCCCTTGAAGTCTCTGGGCCTTGGCTACATTAAGTGAATATTCATACAGGTTGTATATAGGCAAGCTCTTCTTGACTTTTTTTTTTTTTGCCTGAGATCTTATTGAAATCCAGGCTTCTAGAAGCCTCTACTGTGAAGACCATCAAATCTATAAAGAATTCACTTGACCCACTAGAATTAGCAAGATTGGAAGTGATATCTGGCCATAGTTATCTTAGAGAAGTGCAATATGATTTCATGTCTACAAGAGTGCAAAAGAAATAACTAGAACCAATTTGTACAGTTTCTATTACTCCTATTCCTACCATTAACTCTTTTGCATATTTCAGTATTGGCATTGGAATGCTTTAAATTGAATACTTTAAATGGCCATACTTATCTGCAATAACAGAGATTTTGGGTTGCACAAATGTTCTCATAGCATTGCAGTGATGTATGCTTGAACCTTATATAGTCTGTTTATAGTTCATTATGTTCTGGCTGAAACAGTAGTGCTTTGAGATCAGAAGGAATACCTGACTCATATTTTGCAAAACAACCAGATGTGAGTCTATTGACATAACAGCTGGAAGCTCTACACTTTTAGGTGAAATCATATGCATGTTAACAAGAAGGGTAAATTTAATATTTAAAAAAAATAGTCTCAGAAATTCACATGAGTGGCATGAGGGTAAATTTGGCTGTTACTGTATCCCTTGGCATACTAATTATTGTTCAGTTCTCTATTGGTCATGTAGCATTTTTATTTTCATGCATTTTAGGTGAAAAACACCAAATATAAGCTATAGACTATAGATAGTGGTAATGATATGATGATGATCTTTCATCTTTTGTAACAAATGTGTCACAGCAATGTAAGTCGGTGGTGGTGGGGTGATATATGAGAATCTTGTGCGATATGCATGATTGATTTGTTAAATCACAAATCCTCAAACAGAAAAATAAAGAATATAATTCATAATGAAAAAAAAAAAAAGATTTATCTTTCTCTAAGTGCTAGAGTTCCGTTTACTCAGGCTTAAAGAGATAATAAGTGTAGGCTAAAACACTGGGATAGGCAATAGTAAAGTCCATTCCTTAGACACCTTTAACATTGTTCACACACAGCCATAGATAGCAATACTACAAGAATGCACTCAGACACTGCCAAAAACTTAACCACTATCTGAGAATAAGGCAGAGTGAAGAGAGTGGGGAGTCAGATCTCCTCTCAAACCTTGGTTCTCACACTTATTAGCAAAACATCTTGGATGAATTATGGGTTTAATTTTCTTCATCTATAAAATGAAGATAATGCTACTTCATAGAATTCTTGTGAGGTAAACTAAGGTAAGCATTAAAATACATAGTACAATACCTAGTCATAGTTAATAATAAATGGCTGCAAAAAGGGACCTCAGGCCATTTGCAAAACTGTTCAGTGATTACTGGACAATGACTTTGTACTAACACATATCCCCAGAGACACAAAATACCACTGTGTTCTACCAGAAAGAATAGGGCCTTATGAAGGATGGGTGCTGATATAGGCATAATTCGAAGTGATATACTGAACAATTGGCAGACTCCCCATATTGGGAATTCTGAACCTTGGAGAGAGGGCTACTATCGTGAGAAAAACCGAGTGGAAGCCAGTGAAACTAACTCTGCCTTCTGAAATAGTAAAATGAACACAATAGTATATTCCTGAAGGAATTGCAGAGATTAGTGCCATCATTAGTGCCAGGATTTCAAAGATACAGTTTTTCCTACCATTTCCTATTCAACTTGCCTATTTGGCTTGTGCAGAATACAGATTGGGCAGAATACAGATCCTCCTCCTCCTCCTCCTCCTCCTCCTCCTCCTCCTCCTCCTCACATGGCAGCCCATGCGCCTTCTATATATATATATATTTTTTTTTATTTTACCGGGAGGTCCCGGGGATCGAACCCAAGTCCCTCCATATGGCAGACAGACGCCCAATCATCTGAGCCACATCCGCCCCCCAAGATTTTTTTTTAATTGATAGAACAAATCACCAAATCCCCTGGTATTTGGTATGCAGCATTTGATCTGGCAAGTGCCTCTTTCTCTATACCTGTTAGTAAAGACTATCAGAAGCTGTTTTTCTCAGCTGGCAGAACCCATGTGACACTCAGATTAAGAGAAGACTCTGCAACATATCCAGGCTTCTGTGCCAGCAGCTCCACCAGTTGGCAGAAGATTCTGGGCCGTTGTTAGTCCGGCTTGGATTGGGTTGTTGCAATTTTCCATTGAGTTTAATTACAGGGCTAGTAGTACTAAGAGTCACCCTAGGGGATCTCCTGTATTCCAGGCAAACTCTTCTTTACCTCCATTGTGTAGGTGCAGTGCTATTTACCCTTGCACCCCAATCACCCCAGCCAGTGCAGTAATTCCCTTCTTTACCTGTTAATTCAGAGGCACAAGGAGCCCAAAGTGGCCAGGTGGCAGTCTTAACTTCCAGTTCATTGGAATTGTTGTTTTCCCTGGTGGAAGCACTCTTCCTTTTGGAACTAAGACCTGTAGACTAGCAGAGCTTACAGTTGCAGGGACAGGAAGCAAAAATTTCCTAGTGGAGCACTAGGGCTAATAGTGAGAGGTGTCACTCCCATTTCCACCCCTTGATTCTTGGACCCATGAATACTGGCTAAGGGAGAAACAGCACCATAGAGTGGGTGCTGATATAGAGCATATACAGTCTCCTGGAGAACATTGCCCCAGCCCTGCAAGGTATTGCCACCTAGTTGGTGCTGTAATTGAGTCTTCAAAAGGCCTTTCCACTATTCTTGCAATCCAGCTGTTTCAGGATGATGGGGAACATGGTAAAACCAGTAAATTCCATGAGTATGTGCCCATTCCCACACATCATTTGTTGTGAAGAATGTTCCTTGATCAGAAGCAGTGCTGTGTGGAATACCATAATGGTGGATAAGACATTTGGTAAGTCCACAGATGGTAATTTTTAAAAAAGCATTGTGTGCAGGGAGGGCAAACCTATATCCAGAGTATGTGTCTATTGCAGTTTGAACAAATTGCTGCCCTTTCCATGATGGAAGTGGTCCAATGTTACCAGGTAGCAGGCTTATCACCTTGAGGAATGGTGCCATATGGGGGATGGAGTGTGGGTCTCTGCTGCCTGATCCAACTTTATATTCCTTCCACCATTATTCCATACCCTTAATATCCATTCTCAAACATATTCCCCTGGTTTCTGTCTATATAAATTGGAAAACTCATGCAGTTGTTTTAGAGTTTAACATCCTTCCTCATGGGTCACACTTTGTATTTCACCTTTGGGAGATTTTTGTGACTTTAGTCTAGTTATAGGCCTGGAAGAAAAGAGGGGTGGTGGGGGTGGGTAAGGAGAGGCATTGGAAGTGTCTTGCAAGCCAATTACCTCAAGGCATTCTCTTGAAGTTTCATTGGGGTGGAGGTTGGGTAGTGCAGGCTTGAGTTTGGGTGGTCCTCTCCCCAGGGCAGGTAGGAGGACAGGTGGCTATCTTTCAGGGCAGACTATTACAGGTTTATCTGACAAAGAATTTAGGATTTCAGTATCCCCACTGCCATCATCATCAACTCCCATATGTCTCCATCCCAATTTACAGGGTTCCACTCCTTTCCAATCGATTCCCTCACTTTAACAGCAGGCACCCTGCAAGGTTGAGATTTTTGTTTCTGTTCTAACTCTGCTACTTACACAATGAGACTCTGAGTCTGGTTTTCAGAAATCTGAAGTTGTTGGCTGCACAGAACAAGATTTTCTTTCAGAGCACACATAGAAACTTCCAAATTATTCATGGGGTGCTTACATTGCAAATTTGAAGCCTTTAGCTCATCCCTTTATTTTGTAATGTATTTAGCATATTTAGGAACAGTCAGCCAACATCATTGTAACTTTTAACTCCACAAAACTCTGTTAAGGTTTTAAAAACACTCTCACCCAGATCCTTGCCTCTTATAAGCATGGGAGTAATTATATCCAGTGGTGATATTTTGTGTATCTCTATTGCCAACTCAATCCAGGAACTGTCAGTGGCCTCTTGATTATTGGAAGCAGTCAGTAGTGCTCTTGAATCTAATCAGAGTAGAGAGCCAATTGCAAAAATCCCAGAACCAATTCAGAAATTTCATTTTTAAGACTCTATTTCTCAGGAACTATTCCCAGTACCAAACTATATTAGTCAGGGTTCTCTAGGGAAACAGAACCAACAGGAGATATCTGTATATAGTATAAGATTTTAAAAATTGCCTTGTTCAACCATGGGGATGCTCAAGTCCAAATTCCATAGGACAGGCTACAAGCCAGGGACTCCAATGAAGGTCATCATTGAGTTCCCCCAGGAGATGCTGGCTATCTGAAGTAGAGATGGGAATTCTCTCTCTGAATGCTGAAATCACTTCTCCTTTTAAGGCCTTCAACTTATTGGATGGGATGCCACTCATTGCTGAGGGCAATCTCCTCAGTTGATTGTAGATGTAACCAGCTACCTATGCAATGAAATTACTGATGATTAAAGTCCATGAAATGCCCTTGCATTACAATTAGCCCAGTGCTTACTTAACCAAACAACTGGGCACCATTACCTGATTGAGTTGACATATTAGCCTAACCATTACCGGGGTCTATTCCTATTTTCTATGAATCTGAAATCTCTTCCCACCACACATTTTTTAAAAGAGCACTAAAGTGTGAAGATTTGTGGCAGTAAGGAAGTAAGCAAAATAAATAATAGAGAAGTATGTCCAATATTGATTAATAGCCACATCTTTAATTTTCAAATTCAAAGAAAATGCACCTTTTTTTCTATATACAGTAGGGTTGGGGGGTGATCTTCAAATAAAAGTATTTTGTGTCTCAAAACATCACAGGAAATTTCATTTAGCATATATACTATAATCTGAGAAGACCACCAATATAATCTATATTCAGAGTTGTTGAATACATAAAACATTAATGAAAGATCAGTCTTGAAAGATGTGTCAGGATCTGAAGCAGTGTACAAAGCAGAGGTGGTTTGTCATGCAGGGAGAAATAATGAGAAAGTAATTTATCTTTGTTTACAATGGCAGAGAGTGTGTGCACATGCGTGCTTAATGTCCCTTTGGATAATATTTTGGACTGATTTGCTAAGAAGGAAGAACCTTTTTTCACGGGCTCAATTAAGCTAGGAAGAATAAAGTTTTAAGCTTTCTCAGTTCAGAACAGCCCAACAGGGGAAAACTAAGATTGTCTCATTATCATGCATTTTAATTATTTTGGGGTAAAATTATCAGAGGAAATTGAAGCACTTGAGAGTTGAAAGAGTAAATGATGTGACTTTTCTTGAAAGAATAATGGACCTTATTGTGTACATAATTACACTGACTGAAAATAAAGCACTATTTTTTTAGGCTTTTAAAGTGGTTTTTAAATATTACCAAACTGTAACTTGTCGTTTTATTTTCTTGGTTATATCAGTTAAAAATACAATGTTGCAATATTTTAAAAAGTGATATTTGAGGGATGGGATGGTTTAAGATATTGAGAGAGTTCCTACATAATATTTGCCTGATCTTTCATAAAAACCCTACAGCTGATGTTATACTTAGTGGTAAATATCGAACACTTTTCCTCTACCTCTAGGAATATATATGTCCATTCTCATCACTGCTATTCAAACTTGTACTGAGAGTTCTTCCTAATGTAATAAGGTAAGTGAAAGAATTCAAACGTAAAGAGTTTATAGATGAGAAAAATGGAATTTATAAAAGTTAAGCAACATATTTGCAGTCATACAAGTAAGAAATAAATTGGAGAGCAGTATTTGAACACAGGTTTTTATTTTGGGAAGGATTCGTAACCTCTAGACTATTAGTGTCATCAGGAAGGAGAATATTTCCTATTAATTAAAAGCTAATAGCTAAACAATTATGACTTGACTAATAATCTGTGTTTCTAACTAAAAACTAAAGTTATCTTCTAGAATTCTAGATAGGGCTCATCTTAATTTAGTTTTAGATTTTAGGTTACATGAAGAGTCCTTAAAAACACATAAACTTATAATGAGGTGCCAGAAGATAGTCAAGGGTGTGAATGTATTGCCCAACTTTAAATAGGAGTTCAGGAAAAGTTAGGTGATGACTTAAATACATCTAAATTAATTACTTATGGATAGCCAGGACAAAGGTTGGTGTCTTGTTCTTCAAATAACTAAACACTGAAAGTAGATGACTATGAATAAGATTCTCCCAAGCACACAAAAATCATAGAGTGGGAGGCCATAATTTTACCCTAGTAAAACAGTCACAAATGCATGTAAATTGCCTTTATATGCATGAATATATGCTGCCTCCCATGGACAATATAACTAGGCCAGACTATCTACCTTCCAGTTCCTTAGAGCAAGAGTGGAACTTCCCAGTGGTGGGTCCTCTCTGTGGGAAGGGGCTTGTAATTTAACAGGAAGTAGGACTTCTCAATGGATAGGAACCCACTTGGTTCTTTCAAATAGGGTTTCTAAACTTGGAAAACTAGATAGTAACATTGAGTAAAATGCTGTTCAAAATAATGTTGTCATATTTATGGTACTAGGGAATATGGGATGGAACATGAACCTTTTATGTATATTTAGTCACTTTTTAAATTAGTCTGACTTTTCATCGCCTCAGAATTACTACTAGTGACAGGCATAAGGAGACAATGTCCTTCTTAAAATTCATTTTAATATCTTCCAAAATGATTTTTTAGGGAAAAATTGTGATGTTCTGTGTTTATTTTACTGACATATAGAGAATCATTTCAAGCTTACATTTTTAAAAGGTGTGGAATTCAATTCAGATTTTTAAAAAGATACAAGAGAAAAACTGTTGGGAGAGTAAAAGAGTAAAAAGTATGACTTTGTGCCATAAAATTCTCTATATTTTGAAAGATTGTGAGGTACTTACACTGTGATAACAAAAATACATCTATGTGGTTAAGATTGGAACTATTTTCTCTTGAGAGAACAGTAACTATTTTGAAAAGAGCTATAACCTTTAGTGTGGCAGTGGTAGCCACTTTAAAGTGATTAATTCCTTCAAAGATGGAATAAAAACAAACATGATATACATGGTCCCTGGCTTTAGCATGAATGTTAGTGTTATAAAAAAAAGGTAGAATTAGGTGAACTTTCATTCTTTCAATCCTTCATTTGCTTATTTAGAGTCTTTTTGATGGAATATTTGATGATTAATCAGGCTAATATCTTATTAAAATTGTTTCTAGATTTGTGTGTGTGATTTTCATGGTTCATTATTTTTCCCTTTGGGGGAAAATATATGTACAATAAACCCTTGAACAAAATTTACTTAAATTGTTGAAACTATCAGACAATATTATGCAAGTTGTCATTCAACATATTACAGAGGCATGTTTCTTTTGTCTCCAAAGAGGAAAAGACTGTTGGATGGTGAGAGCACCTTCAAAGGTTTCTATGAAGTCTTGAAAGATTCATTAAATTCAAGGGATATTTGCTTTTTAAAAAAAGTAAAATCATACCACAGAGATGTTGAAAACCTGAAATACAAGGAATTACATAAAGTCACAAATTCATGATCTTAGCTATTTGTTCAAGTTTTGATAACTGTATTAATTTTGGACTTCAATGATCCTGACCACCAATTTTTTTAATCTATTTCTGTTTAACAGTCATCTATATATTGCAGTGCACTGTGAGACCCATTTGGGGGGGGGTTATCCCTTTTGGGCTGATTTGAGATTCTGCACAAAATATAGGAAGATTGATTTGAGTTCTCAGCATTGTGATATAGCATAAACAGACTTACATGACCCAGCACATAATGTTGAAAGCTGTATTTTATATTTTTAATTTTATTATTTTATTTTAGTTAGGCCAGTAACAAGAATTTATTGAGAAATGGGGGAAATAACAGAGCTTGCTAAGAAATGGGAGAGAAAGATGGAAATATACACCAAGATTTGGTGCAGGCTCCTCTAGGCAGAGAGAGCCTACATTATCATTTAATGTTAAATATTAAAATATCCACAAAAATTATTTCAACACAAACCTTCAAAATTACAAAGCTTTTAGTTTCCGGGTTTAGTTATTTGGAATGATGAAAATCTTTTTTATGTGTATATTTAAAAAAGTCAAACAAACTTATTATTATTCTATTCTTCTGAGTAATTATATGTCATGAACAGCCTTAACATTAAAATATTGGAAGAAAAAATAAGAAGACCAAACTCCATTCTAAACCAACTAAGTGCATGTACCTTTTAATGTAATTATCAGTAATTATTTATATTAATTAAAATTTAAATTATAGAAGTAATACATGGGAAAAAACCAAATGCTATCTATGTGTGATAAGTTTAATTATATATCCCAACAAAAACAAGTTCTTAATTTTAATCCATGTCCCTGTTAGTGTGAACCCATTGTAAATAGAACTTTTTGAAGTTGTTATTTTTAGTTTAAGATATGGGCAACTGAAGCAGGGTGAACCTTAATCCAGATTACCAGGGACCTTATAAAGAGAAGCAACTGGAAGCCAGAGTCAGAGAAGGACACAGGAAGAAGCTGGAAGTCAGTAGAAATGTGAAGAAAAGGGAGAAAGGAAGGGATACTGCCATGTTTCAGGAGACAAAAATAACAGCCAGGTAACCCCAGCAATTATGGACAGCCCTCACCAGAATGTTACAGATTGATTCTGGACTTCTAGCCTCAAAACCATGAGTCAGTTAATTCCTGTTGTGTAAGCCAGCCCATGGTGTGGCTATTTGTGAGAGCAGCTCTGGTAGACTAAGGCTCTACACAATAATTTTTTACTGGGAAATTATTCCCAACATTCAAGGAATAAAACAATTCCAATCTTCTGCAATATCCCCCTCTAGAGAATAGAAAAAGAAACACTCTACAATTAATTTTAAGAGCTTAGCACTACCTAGATTTCAAAAACCAGAGAAGGAAAGTGACTGCAAACAATAGAATGGATGAATCGCTCAAACATAATGTTAAGCAAAGATGCAATTCTCAGAAGAATATATAGAATAGGTTCCATTTATATTAAACAAAAAAGAAGGCAAAACAAAATATGCTTTGGGGATGTATAACAATGATAAAAACATAACAAATAAAAAGATATTTATCAAAGAAATCAGGCCTTAGAGGTAGCTACAAGCATGTTGTCTTTATAATTGTTTTTTAATTGTGCATATATATTTTTACATTCTTCTATATGTGTGTGTATATATATATAATAATGGAAAGCATTTACAAAAGTTGAAAAAAGATACTTGCAAATAAAAAATTAATTCTCCAGAGAAGGAAAACCATATTTCTAAATTGTACAAAGTAGCATTCAAATTAATAACTTGCACAAACCATTTTAGCAATATCTTGATTGCCTGGGTAAGAGTGTCTACTATCAGCTATTTATTAATTTCCAGTATTTAAATCTAGTTATAACTTTTTTCCTAGAATAAGCATGTAATACATGAAGTACTTAGGCTGTACCACTGATTCATGTGGTGAATATAAACCTTATCACAACACAGAAGCAAAATTTCAGTGATGGAAATAGAATTCTTGCTGTTTTTTAACAGAATTGTCTATTTGACCTTTAAACAAATCTACTTTGGATTAGAAATGTAAACTACTGCTTGCTATTAGTAAAGTGAATATATTATCAAAGGCTCATGGAATCTTGAGACCCAGAGGTCTTTGGTGGTTGTCTAGGCTGACTCTTTCTCTTTGCTTTAGCTTACTCAGTATGCAGAAGATGATGCACTTAAGATGGATGACGGGTCTACTTTCAAAGACCTTCAGATAAGAAAATTAAAATCTTTAGTTTTTAAATTTCCACATTTATAATCTGCATGCCTTACCAGGTCTATATTACAGATATTTACTGTCCACAGCTTTAATTTGGAAAAGATTTAGGGAAGCAGTGATCAGTGGACTTATTTTGCATAATAAAATTTCAATATGTTTTTCATAGTTTGCAAATCATATTGTATTTGAATATCTTAAAAGGGCCCTGATTAAGAAAAAATAGATATATTTGTGAAATTTGCCTTCCTGCTGATGCCTTTGAATCTTCTCGTTATTTTCTGATGAAACTCTTGTTTGACTTAAAATATTTGTCTCTGTCATGAATCTATAGCTATGGTATAGATTGTTCTCATAACTGCTCTGTCCTATGAAATCTTTATTTCTGGTTCATTTATTCATGTTATTTGAGCATAAATCTTTCTCAGAAATGAAGTGTAGAGATGTTAGTTTACAAAATTGTTTCATGTAGTTGTTCATTTAGCATTTATTTAAAACAGTTAAATAAAAATTAATCTTTGTCACATGAGAAGATGAAAGCCACTATGATTTAATTATTTGTTACAAATAAACAATTTGTTAATAAAATAAGTTTGACAGGCAAACAGTGTTGAGAGAAAGAGACAAATATTGATTTTACATGCACCCTTTCCCTAATATTGCTAGTCCCAAAATGTCTCCTAACATTTGATGTCATGAGAAAGGTAAGTCGTGATGTGCATATCCAAAACAGTGGTATCTACACAAATAGAAACATCTTCCAATCTCCAAACAACTTATCTTCCTAAGGAAATAACATTCACCTAACACACTTCCTTGTACGCTCTTTGGGGAAGGGCAGCATTATAATGAAAAATTTTACCTGTGGAAACAGCCACATTTGCTCAACCTTTATTTTAACCTTGGAAGGAGAAGGCCCAACTTAAACTCTGCAGTATATGGAGCTATTTTATTTATATCCTTAAATCCATGACCTGTTTTTTAATCTCCGTCCTCTAATCTTCATCTCTCTGTAGCTATGCCAGCCTCTGGTGTCCTTCCCATACATCTCACTGTATGTCCTGCAGGTATAACTAATTTAGCTCCTCTAAGATCAACTCAGTTTTATCCTCCCACAACCCCTTAAATTGCTTGCCCTCTCATTCCTAATATCAGTGAACTGTGCTACAATACTTTCCATCAGTCATGTGATCCTAGACAGATTACTCTTTTTCTTCATCAACAAGGCCCTTCAGGATGTATTCCTGCTGCTACTCATTACTCTTGCCATTCTCCAGCATAAAATCTCTCTTCTGTTTTGAGGAACAACTTATAGTCATCATGCTATTTTAGCATAAGGCTTACATAAAAGCTAGGAATCATTCTTAAGCATCACCTGAGGGATCAGAAAGATTTGAGATTTCTTCTTAGTCATATGCCTTTCTTATTAGCTGAAATTCTCCCCATCTCCCTTAGTTGATTAGTTCCCTCCCCACATACCTTCCGTTTCCCCCTTTACAATTCCTATAAACCTTGCCCATAAGTAACCTGTCCTGAGAAAAAACTTCTTAAATATGGGGTTTGTGTTTTGTTCTGTGCTCTCCTCTGCACACCAAGAATACTGTGCATGCTTTTCCCATATGACTTATCATACTTCATTGTAGTTGTTGGTTTACCTGTTTCTTGTCCCCAGTAAAAGGAAAGTCCATTGAGGGCATTATTTTTTATTTAACTTTGTATCACTGGGAACCTAATGTGAGGCCTGTCACATGAAACCTCTAAGTGTGTATTGAATAAGTGTGTATTGAATTAATTTGATATATTGGGTACAAATAATGTCCAACACCAATATAAACTTAGGAATCATACTTGTTTAGCACCTGTAGATTGGTTAAGAAAAGGAAATATTATAACGTGAGAGAAAATATCTTTTCTGTTAACTCTAGCACATTTCTACTAACAAGTATTGGGAAGTAAGGTTTAATTTTGTAATTCGTATTTTTCTTTAAACATAGAGCTTTATTTTAAATTCTAATGCCTTTTAGATATTTTAGATTAGTATACACTTTGTGGTGAGTTTGCTTAGTAATGAGCAGAAAGAACTGAACAAATTGAAAATAATAGAAGTGAATATCTGTTGGATTGCAACCGACTGTACTTTCATGGTACAGGTGTATGTGCTTCAGCATATGTATCCTGGGCATTTTTGGCATGTGCAGGTATAAATGTGTTGATGGAGGGAATAAATATCAAATCTGAT
Organism: Cabassous unicinctus; assembly: GCA_029593785.1. NCBI lineage: Eukaryota > Metazoa > Chordata > Mammalia > Cingulata > Chlamyphoridae > Cabassous > Cabassous unicinctus. The sequence goes on along the minus strand of JAQZBX010026535.1, from coordinate 7,717 downwards.
AATGCCAAAGATTTCTTTGGCCAACTGAAATTTCATAAATGTAATCTTATATCAGGCCAACACTTTGAAAGTGATATTTATTTCATGATCCCTAGGAACTATGACTGAAAAATGTGACTGAAGAACTTTAAGTTTTATTGAAATAAACATATAGCACAAAAAGTACATGAAAGTGTATGTCTCAAGGTAGTTTCACAAATTGAACCCACCTGCATAATCAGTATCCAGATAAAGGAGAAACAGAATATTGCCTGAACAGGAAGTGCCTCCCCCAGTTTACAGGCACTTCCTCACCAATCTCTCCTCTCACCCCAAACCAAAGATAAACATTATCTGTGGATTTCTAACACCGTGGATTAGTTTGCTTTTTAAAAAAAAATTTTTAAAGAAACTTAGATTACATAAATGTTACCATGGATTAGTTTGACATGTCTTTCTACTTCGTATAAAGGGAGTCATATACTCTTCTTTTTGTCAGACTTCTTTCATTCAATGTTGTGTTTGTGAGATTTATCCACGAAGCTGTATTTATTTCTCATTCATTCACTGTTATTGCCACATAGTATTTTATTGTATGGATGTGTCAAAATGTTTTATCTAGCCTTGTATAGATGAAAGTTTGGATTGTTTCCCATTTTGAGCTACTGTAAATACTGCTCCTCTAAACACATTTGTTTATATCACTTGGTAGAACATACATACACACTTATATTGGATATACACCTGAAAGCAGAATTGTCTGAGTCATAGAGTTTGTATAGATTCATCTTTAGTAATCACTATAAAAAAGTTTTCCAAAGTGGTTGCATCAATTTATACACACTATACAAGTGTATGAGAATTAATTACGCTGCACTTTTTCCTCCTTTTAGTGAACAGATATTTCAGAGGAAAATTTAAAATATAGGACTCTTAATGAATACTGGCAATTCATTAAGCTGTTAATTATTTTCTATAGTTTAAGCAACTAACTATTAAAATATCTGTATTAGTTTGCCGGAGAGGCTATGACAAATACCACACAATGGGTTGGCTTAAACAACAGGAGTTTATTGTCTTATAGTTTTAGAGTCTAGAAGTCCAAAATTAAGGTCTTGACAGGCTATGCTTTTTCCTAGAGTCTGTAGCATCCTCATGCTGTCATTGCTGTAATCCTTGGGGATCCTTGGCTTGCATCTCTGCCTCTGCTTCTGTCATTTGGTAATATGCTTCCTTTTCTGGCTTTTCAGACCTCTGTGTCTGAATTTCCTCTCATTTTAAAGCCAGTCACATGGACTAAGGCCCATCTTGATTCAATTTGATCTCATCTACATTGGATCTTCGAAGATCCAATTCACAAATGAGTCCACACCTTAACTGATAATAACATCTTCAAAAGTCCTGTTTACAAATGAGTTCACATAGACAGGAACGTGGATTAAGACTTAAACATGTCTTTTGTGGGGTAAATTATTCAATCCCCAACAATAACTCAGTAAATTTTGCCCATAATACATATGATGAAAATATATTATCCTAATAATTATTATTTATCTGAACGTAGACATATTGTAAAATTAAAAAGTCATAAAATACAATTATAACACCTAGAAGGATACCTTTTTTAAAATATGATTGAGCTCATCATAATTTTAATGAGCTACCTAATTTGTCTTGCTACAAGTTTCCAGTATAGACTATTGCTGTTATGTGTTACAATGGATACTATTAGCACAACTTTTTATCTTAGTCTCCTTTAAATTTGGGCAATAAACTCTGAGGTCCTCTATTGCACAATAGAACAAAGAGTCAGTTTTTTTTTTTTTTTCTGTGCTGAATTCCCAGCTACCTGATGATTTTCCTCCATCACACATGATACCTTTAAGAGGCTTTTACTTTGATAAAAGAGAACAGTTTTTATGACATGATTTTCCTAGACAGAAATGAAACATTCAAATAAACACTGAAGGAATGAATTTCATCCACAAGAATACAGGTAGGTGAGAGAATTAACTCAGTTTCTTTAGATTTTCACCTCTGATGAGGATCTCAAAACTAGTTATTTGCTACATTTGTCTAATTTCCAGGTGCTAAATGCATTGACCTTTATAACCATAACACCATCTGTGAACAACCAGAATAGGTTCCGTTATGATTCGTGAACTCAGAGCCAATAAAACAGTCCAGTGAGTCAAGAGTGAATAAGACCAAAGTTACACAAAAGGGGGGAAAGGATAGAGGATTTTAAAATAGAGCTTTGATTGGAGGCAAGGTCAAATACAGTATGAATTCCTGCCCTACTGCCTCTTTTTTATGGATACCCTACCTCATCCATAAAAGATGACTCATGTTGTTAATTATGATTTGGCCCATATCCTTTTCTAATGGTATACCTTAAAATTCCTATACAATAAGATTCTTAAGGAAGAGGGGGAAATGGGTAGAAATTATGATGTCTCATTTATCATCTCTTTAATTTTATTCCAAATCACACCTTCCTTGCATGTATTGGAGGGAAATAGAGCAGTAAGCATATAAATTGAGACAATATTTTAACAAAATGAGGGGTCAGAAGATCCAGGATATGCCCAAGTTCTGATGGAGGCATTGCTGCTATGAACAATTGTACATATTCCTGAACTTCCCCTTGGGCTGTTAGATATGCTCCATTCTATCTGGAAAGCCTAGAACTGAGAGCCATGAAAAGATGTGCCTAACAGATGTATCCCAGTAGAGCTTGGTGTAGTAGGGTGAACAGTGCCTCCACTGCCCTTTCCATCTGAGCTTATTTGGAAAAAGGGTCTAAAGATGACATTATCCTGGATTTAGTGTAGGCCCTAAATTCAATGATTGGTGTCCTTATAAGAAGAGGAGAAGACACACACACACACACACACACACACACACACACACACACACACACACAGAAGAAAGTCATGAAGACAAAGCTAGAGGCAAAGATTTAAGTGATGCTTTTACAAGCCAAGGATTGCCAGCAACCTCCAGAAGCCTGGAAAGAGGTATGGGATAGTTTCTCCCTCAGAGGCTCCAGTCTGAATCAACCCTGCCTTGATTTCAGACTTCTAGCCTCCTGAACTGTGAGAGAACAAGTTTTTGTTGTTTTAAGCTACCCAGTTTTCTAAAACTTGTTACAGCAGCCCTAGGAAACTGAGGCCACCGGTAAACTCTCCCTAAGACTTAGCTCTAGGGACCAGATGTTCATCTCTTCTTGTTACTATTTCCTCTTCTGTTTTAGATAGATATTGAAAAACTCTTATTCCCTTAACTCATATATTCAGCGAGGACTAATATCTTGCCTTTGAAGTTATGAATATAGTAAATTTCATTCCCATGAAAATTGCATCAACATTATTCAGTTCAGTCTGAATCCATTTCATGATATAATTCTAAGGCTTAATTAAAAATGTTCAGCCCTTGGGGTATATATATCATACACGACAGTTTAGGAATGTCTAATAAAAAAGGGAAACAGTTATGAAAACAAAATTTCATTTTTGTTCCTTTTTATTTTTTCTTTAGTGATATTTTATGGTTATTAAAGATAATCTGGCTAAAATTTTTATATTATAATTATATTGGGATACTTAATATCTTCTTATTCTCCTTTTTTCTTGTAGATTATCAAATACCTTGGCTTCAGATTAGATTAAGGTCAGAGGATATGAGTAATTCAAAATGGAAAATATAATTTTCATTTTTTTTAGAAAAAGATTTGTTAGGTGATATCCAGTAAAGGAAGTTGAACACGGCTTTTTAAAAATGTATGTATGTATGTATGTATGTATGTATGTATGTATGTGTTTTGTAGAACTTTTTTAAGGAAAACTAAAATGTTAAGTAGTGCAAACCAAATGTTCATTTTTGGCTCTTGGGTTCCCACTGTTTACAAAGTGGATGCAAATTCTAACCCTTAGGAAACTACACTGATCACTCCTGGGCTGCTTTGTATACTCTTTGCTTCACTGAGAAGTGCTTTTGTTCTCCTCAAAATTCCAAAGACTACGGCTAGGAGCTAAAATCAACACAACCTGCTCCAAAACAAAACAAAACAAAGACTCAAAAAACTCCAACCCCCCAAACCCCAAAAAACCAAACCAAACAACTCCGATTCTCCAACAAAAACCCAAAAAACCAAACAACTCCGATTCTCCATTCATTAGAAGATATGTCATTCTTTTTGTCCTGTGCCTTTTATTTCTAAGAAAACCCACGTACTTTTTTAGTCTCTTAAATAAGAACATGTTTGGCCTTTTGCTAGCATTGCTAGAATCAATTTTCATATATTTCAGTACCATCTTTTTTCTTGGAAAGAAAGTATAACAAGGTCACATTTTTTAATACCAAGAAAAAAAATGTAGCTTCTCTACTTTCTGTAACTGATCTAATTATCATCAGAAGTCCCCACTCAGCTGGATTGGGGCAATGTTGTGTAGGGATGTATGAGCATGTTTTATAAACTGAAATTTAAGAGTACCTTAGTCTCTCTGCAGTTATGCAGTCCTTTTTTTTATAAATCAATTTTATTGATACACTATTAATAAAACATACAATCCATCCAAAATGTAAAATCAGTGGTATTTGGTATAATCACATACTTGTGCATCCATTACTTCAATCATTATTAGGGCATTTTCATTATTCCAATAATAATAATATAAAAAACAAAAAACAAAAAACTCACCACCTCTCAATCTATACTTCCACTGCTGTGCATAGCTGCTGTTCTGTTTCTGTCTCTCTAGTTTATTTTTATTTATATTTTGTTAAAAACAGACTTATATATCCAATGTCATCCATATTCATACTGTACATTAGATTTCACTATGTTATACAGTCCCATGTTACGTTTTTAGCTTTCCTTCTAGTAATATACATGTCCTTAGATGTTCTCTTTCAGCCACTGTCATACCCATATAATAGCACTGCTAGTTACAAACACTATGATATGCTTTCACCATTTCTATTCATTTCCAAAGATTTACAAACAATCTTTTTATGAATTCTGCACAGATTAACCCTCAGCTCTCCATTCTCTAACCTCATTCTATTTTCTGGTGACCTATATTCTAGTTATTAACTCCATGAGTTTACACAATATATTTAACTCATAAGAGCACAATCATGCAATATTTGTTCTTTTGTGTCTGGCTTGCTTCACTCAACATAATGTCCTCCAGATTCATCTATGTTGTTATATGCTTTACAAGTTCATTTCTTCTTACAGCTGTATAATATTCCATTGTGTGTATACACCACAATTTATTTATCCATTCATCAGTTGATGTACACCTGGGTTGTTTTCATCTTTTGGCAATCTTGAATAATGCCAAAATGAATGTCAGTGTGCAGATGTCTATTTGTGTCACTGCTCACAAATATATATCTAGTAGTGCAATTGCTAGGTCACATGGCAAGTCTATATTCGCCTTAGGAAGTCTTCCACAAACAGTCCTCCACAGTGGCTGTACCATTCTGCATTCCCACCAACAGTGAATAAACATTCCTATCTTGCCACATCCTCTCCAACCCTTGCAGTTTTCTGACTTTTTAGTAGTGGTCATTCTAAAAGGTGTGAAATGATATCTCATTGTAGTTTGATGTGCATTTCCCTAATCGCTATTAATCTTGAACATATTTTCATGTTTTTTTTTTTTCTATTTGTATTTCTTCTTTGGACAATTGTCTTTTCAAGTCTTTTACCCACTTTTTAATTGGGTAGTTTCTCTTTTTATTGTTGATTTGTATGATCTCTTTATATATCATGGCTATTAAACCCTTATTGGATATGTGATTTCCAAATATTTTCTCCCATTGAGTCAACTGTGTTTTCACCCTTTTGACAAAATCCTTTGAGATGCAAAAGTGTTTAATTTTGAGGAGGTCCCATTTATCTATTTTTTTCTTTTGTTGCTCATGCTTTGAGTGTAAGGTTCAAGAAACCACCACCTACCACAAGATCTTGAAGATGTTTTCATAAGTTTTCTTCTAGGAGTTTTATGGTTGTCACTTTTATATTTAAGTCCTTGGTCAATTTTGAATTAATTTTTGTATAAAGTGTGAGATCGGGATCCTCTTTCTTTCTTTTGGATATGGATATCCATTTCTCCCAGCACTATTTGTTGAATAGACTGTTTTAGCTTAACTGGAAGGGCTTGACAGCCTTGTCAAAAATCACTTGACCGTATATGGGGTCTATTTCTAAGTTCTCAATTCAATTCCATTGGACACTCTATCTACTCTTATGCTAGTTCCACACTGTTTTTTTTTTTTTTGTTGTTGTTGTTGTTGTTGTTTTTTACCACTGTAGCTAAGTAATGTGCTTTAAAGTCACAAAGTGAGAGTCTTCCAAATTGGTTCTCCTTTATTAAGACACTTTTGGTTATTTGGAGCCCCTTAACCCTTCAAAATAAATGTGATAATTGACTTTTCCATTTCTGCAAAAAAAAAAAGAAAAGAAAAAGAAAAACTGTTGGGATTTTATTGGGATTACATTGAATCTGTAAATCAATTTGGGTAGAATTGACATCTTAAAGATACTTAGTCTTCCAGTCTATGAACATGGAATGTCCTTCCATTTACTTAAGTCTTCAGTTTCTTTTAGCAGTGTTTTGTAGTGTTCTGAATACAGGTCCTTTACATCCTTGGTTAAGTTTATTTCTAAATATTTGATTGTTTTAGTTTCTAATATAAATGGAATTTTTTTCTGATTTTCTCCTCAGATTGCTCATCAGTAGTATCTAGAAATGCTATGGATTTTTGCATATTAATCTTGTATTCCACCACTTTGTCAAATTCATTTGTTAGTTCTAGTACCTTTGTTGTGGATTTTTCAAGATTTTCTAGATATACGATTATATTATCAGTGAATAGTGAATGTTTTACTTCTTTCTTTCATATTTGGGTGCCTTTTATTTCTTTATCTAGTCTAATTTCTCTAGCTAGGACTTCTAGCACAATATTGAATAACAGTGGTAACAGTGGGCATCCTTGTCTTGTTCCTGGTCTCAGCAGGAAAGCTTTTAGTCTTTCCATTGAGTACAATGCTAGTTGTAGGTTTTTCATATATGCACTTTACCCTATTGTAAAATCTTCCTTCTATTCCTATCTTTTGGAGTGTTTTTATAAAGGCTGCTGCATTTTGTCAAAAGCCTTTTCTGCATCAGTCGAGAGGATCATGTGATATTTCTTAAATAATAATGTGGTTTTTTATACTAATTGATTTTCTTGTGTTGAACCACTCTTGCATACCTGGGATAAAACCCACTAGATCATGGTGTATATTTCTGTTAATGTGCTTTTGGATTCAGTTTGCAAGTATTTTGTTGAGGATTTTTGCATCTATATTCATTAAAGATATTGGTTTCTAATTTTTTTTGTAGTATCTTTATCTGGTTTTGTTATTAAGGTGATGTTGGCTTCATAGAATGAGTTTGGCAATGTTCTTTCCTGATAAATTTTTGGAAGAGCTTGAGCAAGGTTGGTATTAGATAATCTTTGAATGATTGGTAGAATTCACCTGTGAAGCCATCTGGTCCTGGGCTTTTCATCTTTGGAGGTTTTTGATGACTGTTTCAATCTCTTCACTTGTGATTGGTTTGTTGAGGTCTTCTATTTCTTCTAGGATCAGTGACAGTTGTTTGTATGTTTCTAGGAATTTGTCCATCTCATCTACATTGTCTAGTTTTTTTTTACATAAAGTATCCTCTTATATTCACAG